>CDFI01107337.1:24357-44912 GCA_000826405.1 Acanthamoeba divionensis | reverse complement strand
AAAAAAAAATTACATTACAGGTATCAGTTCCTATCCATGGCGAGCTTCCTTGTCAACTCCATCGGCATATTGCGTGCTGGCTATCAGACGGCCAAGACATCCCAGCCAGGCAAGCTCTCTAGCACCCTATCGTAGGGTGTCCTTGATATGCTCTGATCAGATCTTTCTCTCTTTCTCTCTCTTTCTCTTTCTCTTTCTCTCTCTCTCTTTTTCTCTTTCCTGTGCAGCGATGACGCCCTTCTCGGGGGTGACTGCCTTGGCAGTGGCCTACGGATTTGGGGCATTGACTCACGGCGCCTCATTCCGGGCGTCGGGTCTCGCACGAGTGTATGTGGCTGGCTACCTGGCCATGACCTACTGCCTGCTCATCATCTCCCACCTCTGCCTCAAAGCGCATCGTCAAGCCATAGGTGACCTCCTACCTATTGCCCAATGTCTTCCCTTTCCTTCCCTCCTCCATGCCTCAAGATATCTTTGGCTTTACCATTTCTAATTTGTTTCCTCTTCTTTCTTCCTTTCTTTCTTTCTTTCTTTCTTTCTTTCTTTCTTTCTTTCTTTCTTTTGCTCTGCTCTGCTCTGCTCTGCTCTTGTGTTGGGGGGGGGGGAATAGCTGCACGCCAGGCTCACAGGAAAAGTGCTCTCTAGAGTTTTTTTTTCAGTTTTTTTTAACTTTAAAAAAAAAAGTACCAAAGAACTCAGTGGCCACACATTTTTTTTTAAAGTTCAAAGAAGAACTCACACACTGTGACATCTTATTTAATTTGTTATATTTTAATATATATATTAAAAATAATTAGTAGCGGCTCTAAACAAAAAGGAAGAAGGTCTAGTTGTATTATTAACTGAGTTAAAATGTTTGTTTGGCAAATTTGCTCTACTTAGACAATATATTGTGGGCCAATGTTAATAATAATCATTTGTGTTTATATTTGAGTTCAACTGCATTACATATTTAATATTGTTATTATGAAAATGTTCATTGCAGTCATAATTATGATACCACATATTTCACATTCCAATGATCATAGGTCGACAAAAACAAACTTCTACTACTCCGCTGCTGCTCTCAGGGACAGTGTGACCACAGACACAAAGAGCCTTCTGCTTCGATCTGCGACAGAAGTGAAAAGAAAGAAAGAAAAGAGATGAAGTTCGGCAAGCAGTTCACCCTGAGGCAATATGAAGAGTGGAAGGAACTCTACGTCAATTACAACATGCTCAAGAAACAAGTTTTTCACTCCACCCCTTTCTGTTTTATTTTGATGATGAGTGAACTGCAAGAATTCTTTGTGAGATTTTGTTTTTCCATCAATATTTTAATGGTATTGTGTGTTTTTGGATCAATGTTTTAACAGAATATTTTGATTTCCAGCTCAAACATGTGATCACTGCCTTGAATGGGCAAAACTACAACTCAGAAGAGGAAGCCTTCATCAAAATGATGGAAGACGAGGTGGAAAGAGTCAACGAGGCCTATTTGCAACTCGAGGCCAAGTGCAGGCTCCAGTGCAAGCAGTTGAGAGCCAAGTACAGGTAACCATAATTCTTTGTTTATCCCCCTCTGCTTCCTTTTTCTCTCATCTACCAAGGCGATCTCTCTGCTCTATGTCTTATTGTTTAAAATTTCTGAAACTGTTCCACTGTTTACTTAGGGAGAGCAATACACACACGTCTGAAACGCTGCAAGTTTTGCGCACAGAAGTGCTGCAGCTGTCACAAACAATTGCTTTCCTCCAGGTTAATGTTTCACTGTGATTGCAGTCAGAGAGTTTGTGTGCAATGAAAGAGACAAATTGATACATTATAAGCAAGAACAACCTTATTCATCTCTCTGCTTTTTGGCTTTCATAGGAGTTTATAATCCTCAACGCTGAAGGATTTTCAAAAATCTTGAAAAAGACAGACAAACACATTGGCAAGGCCAACAGGTTCACCAAGAGACTTAGACAAAAGTACAGTAGAAAAGAATTTTATCTATCTAAGAGGCCAGCTAAATTTGAGAGACAAGTCACAGTGTGTGCACCTTTTCCTTAGTTTTAATCAACAGCAAGAGGGATAGAATCAACTAACCGGAACATCATCTTTATTGTTGATTTATTTGTTTTAAGAAACTTCAACAGTCGAGCGAGCTACAGGTGACACCTGTGCCTTGCAAGTCAACTCTCAACGAAGGAGAGCTTCACGTAGAAGACCTTGATCTTGCATCTCTACCCCGAGGTAGCATATCCAGGCTCTGGGTTACACTGGTGCAAGATGCTATGGCAAGACCTATAGAAATTCCTGTTATGGTATATTCTTCACGTTCACTACAGTATCGTTTTCCTTCTCTTCTGTTTTTTTCTGAACGTTGCATGCTTACACGTTTGCATAGGTGGCATGTGGTCAGTTTACAGGCCCTGTTGTTGGCATCACAGCTGCATTGCATGGCAATGAGCTCAACGGCATTCCTCTTATCTATAGACTCTTTAACGAGATTGATTGTAGCAAACTCTGTGGAACGCTGGTTGCTGTACCTATAGTTAACACGTTGGGTGAGCACTTATCTCTTATCTTCTCTTAAAGCCACCACTAACCTCTTTTATATGGGCGCAGGATACAAGAATAACTCTCGCTCATTCAATGACGGGCAGGATCTCAACCGACTGTTTCCAGGCTCTGCCAATTCCAACTGTAGCAAAGTCTTTGCCAACCGCTTCCTCCACCGTATTGTTACAAAGTTTGAATATTTGATAGACCTTCATACGGCCTCATTCGGTCGTGTCAACTCGTTCTATGTGAGAGCCGACATGAACGAGCCCACCGCCCGGCGTATGGCCATTTTACAGCATCCACAGATCATTGTGCAGTATGTTTCTTTCCCACCTTTCTTATTCTATCACAAGTTTTAAGAGGTTTATTGCAGCAACACAGGCCCAGATGGATCGCTCCGTGGTGCAGCTGCACAGTTGGGAATAAACGCAATTACCGTAGAGATAGGCAACCCTCATACCTTTCAAAAGAGGTAATATGTTAGTCTTGTTATATAAAAAGCAAGTATAATTCGAGTACCGTTTTATAAATTAACATGTTCTAAAATACTCTTAACATTCAAGGTATATAAACAATGCCTTGATTGGTGTGGACAACATTTTGGGACATTTAAAAATGGTCGCAAGCGAAGAGCCAGAAAGAGAATATGAGCCCACTCTCTGTGGCAAGTCGTACTGGCTCTTCACTGATGTAGGAGGAATTTTGGGTAATTTAGCTTAGATTGCTTTCAAGGCTTGCTCTAGTTAAAGTTACAAGAGAACATTTAACAGTTAACAAAAACTTTTCTTCTTGATTCTTATTCATTACCCTTACAGAGGTGAAGCCCGAGATTAACACATGGGTGAGGAAAGATCAAGTGATAGCCATTGTGAAGAATGTCTTTGGAGACGTGATAAAGAAATATTATGCCCCTGAAGATGGAATCGTGATAGGCAAGAACGTGAACCCAGTGAACCAGACAGGCGACAGAATTCTCCACTTGGGTGTTGCTGGTGGCGACTTCAGCAAACGTCAAGATGATGGCCACTGAGAGAGAATCAAGAGAGAGAGAGAGAGAGAGAGAGCACAGAGAGACTTGATCAGAAGAGATGAAATTGGAAATCATGATTAATCAATTCTTCATGATGAGATGTTGTTATTGTTGTTGTATTGTGTGACACACAAACCAACAAGCTAACTGTTTTATCAAATATACTATTATTTATTATTATATTACTTGTTGGGTACTAAGCAGAAATCTTTAAACCAATTCCAGTGTACCATCAATCCCTCCACTGGCCTTCACCAACCCTTTCTCAACTGTTGCTTCAACAAATGTTGCAGTCCCACACCTCTTGTCATGTTTCCAGTAGTAGTACTACAGAACATGACCAACATTAACAAAATGAATGTTGGGAAATAAAATTCCCAGCATGCATTCCCAAAATCCAAGAGAGAAGGCCAAAATCTCCAAAAAAGAATTGTGAGGGGAAAAAGAGAGAGAGAGGGTATGGGCGTTGGTGGCTTGGGCGAATCATGTGGGTTTGGGTCTAGGGGGACCCCTCAGCAGGCGAATGCTGAGGGAGGATGCATATTTTGAGGGTGCCACCCTATGTGGAGTCAGTCCCAGTGCCTATGCCGGCACCAGGGCATTCGTCCCATGATCCGATGAATACGTTTATTCGTATGTACGTCTCCGATGAGTACAGTGGTACATTGTCACTTCACGCGAGATCGTGCTACACGGTAATATGAAATTATTCGAAGTAGCATGATCTCATATTTGCAAGCTTTAACACCAACAGAGAAAGAGGGTAACTTTGCACCTTTGCACTGGAGAAGCCCAGGGAACGCAAAATTGTGGGAAACGCGAAATTATCATGAAAAATCAAATACTGTCTAGAATTTGGACTCACAATGTGTCTGTTGCACAAACTAAGAGGACAATGGCCACTGATGATACACTTGAACATTGTTATCATTTAAAAAACATCTGCATAAATTCATTAATCCTGAACATCTTAATTTAGCAAAAAATAGAAAAAATATTGCAACAAAATTGTATGCCCGCCTTCTTAACCGAAGGCCCATGGGACAACACTAAGGTGACAATTCCTGGACCCAGGCTGAGTTTCTTTCTTTTCTTTCTTTCTTGCTTGCTTGCTGCCCCATCACTCTCGTTTGTGTGTGATTCACTACTGGCGACACTTTGAGCAAAACAAAATATAATAAACACACAATGTTTCAATGGAAGCGCTTCCAATTCTTCGAGCAAGAGCTCGTCAAAGAAGGCGACACCGAAAATCCACATCAGATTATCAAGGTGAGGGAGTAAAAAGTGCCCTCACTACGTGTTGTTGATGAGCAATCCCCCCCCAAATCAAAACTACCCATTAACAAACAAATACGAAGACAAATGCATCTTCTGTTGCCCCCCCCCCCTCTAAAAACAATCTCTTTTTCAATCTTCCAACGATCCCCACTGCTCTCTTTGAACAAAAGCTCTTATGTGTGCGGCGATTAGCAGAGTTGTGCCTTAATATTTGGTTTTCATGAGTGTTCTAAAATTAATTCTTTTTAATAGAAACTGGAAATCACATGTGGCACAAGCGGTCGTGGTAATCTCATATTTGGAGATATCCTTTTTCAAATCTTCCCCCCCTCATCTCCTTAAATCTTTCCACACTGAGAGAGAGAGAGAGAGAGAGAGAGAGCAATGAGTGACACAATACAAGATGCATTTCTCTTTAACTTTAGAGCAAACGTTAAAGGTTTCCTGAATATTGTGGACAGGGAATTCAAAGTCTACTCATTCCAGGCCTATAAGTTAGTTTCATACCTTTCATTTGTTCTTGCTTTGTTCCATGTGCTTCTACTTATTACCGTTTGGTTTACTGTTCAGTTACTCAGTGCATCATGTACAGCAACTTAAGCAAAGTAACATGTTGATTACAGTGGGAGACGATGACGAGGCAATATCGCCTGTGCTCAAGGTACGGTGCCGCTGGCAAGAAGAAGACGAAGAACTGCATATTATTGCGTGCACGTGCTTGTGAATGTCTCTTGACAGAGTTGTCTGGCCTTTCTTTATCCTGATGTGTAACAGGTCTGGAATTTGGATAAAGCAGAAAAGTCAGGAAATCCCTTATGTCTTCGTGTTATCAAGATACAGCCTTCAAGTGGACCCTGCTTTCCTGTACTTTGTTTCCTGAAAAAAGTTTACTATGACTTTGTAAATAGCAAAACATGACCAAATATTTATGCCATGACTTTCCACTAGGTAACTTATATAGCTGCTTTAGAGGATCTGTCTCAGGTGGCCGTTGGCTTAGTCAATGGTGCGGTGCTATTGATGGTGGATGTGGATAAAGAAAGATATCCCAAATTGATTCCTCTGACTATTCCCCGAAATACTCCAATTACAGGTGATCTGCTGCTCCACTTGACTCTTATAATTTTAAAAGATTCTGCCATGGTTGCACAAAGCAGCGAAAAGAGAACTAAGAAGCATTCTATTTGTGGAATATATTATACAGGGCTGGGTTTCTCATACAGCCCTAGAACAACAACTCTCTTTGTTGTCACACCTGAATCTGTTGTTTCTTTTCGTACCTCAGATCCTCGCTGTCCTTCGGTACGCATAAGTTATCTAAAACTACAGTTTGTTGTTATTGTTGTCTTCTTTTCTTCTTCCATCTGATATTCTTCTTGCAGGAGCTGCTGGACGATAGAGGCTGTGAGTTTGGCTGTGCTGCGATGACTGATGTACAAGACTTGGCTGTAGGCAGGAAAGAGGTAGAGCCTCCATGAGATGATTTTAGTGTTTTTTGTTGTAGCATTAACGTCGTAGTTGCTTAAACAAGTTCTATTTGCCATGATATAGGCTGTATATTTCTATGATACTGAAGGACGTGGCCCATGCTCTGCCTTTGAGGGTGAGAAGAAGCTGTTATCGTGGTTCCGTAGTTACTTGATTGTTGTCAGCCAAGACTCTGCTCAGTCCAAAGCCAGCACTTTCACTATTTATGATCTTAAGGTACGCCTTCCATCCCTGCCCTCCTCTCTCAGGTCCTTTAGAAGTAATATTACAAATATGAAAATTCTCTTTCCTGTATCTCCTAACCAAAATAATACACAGAATAAATTTATAGCGTATACAAGCACGTTGGCAAATATTTCTCAGATCGTGGCGGAGTGGGGCTCTATTTTTGTTCTTACAACTGATGGCTTGGTAAAGAAAATGCCTTATTTTAGTTGTTCATATTTCCTTCTTGTTTTAAACCCATTTTTCTCACTTCCTGATATGAAATTGTATAACGTGCACAGCTTTACCAGCTACAAGAAAAGGACACACAAACAAAGCTCGAGACTCTCTTCAAGAAAAACATGTACAGCGTGGCTATTGATCTTGCTCATAGCCAACAATATGACTACAACTCCATCATTGACATCTTTCGTAAATACGGAGATCATCTCTATTCGTACGTCGCCACATTGTTAGCAGTCCCAAACAAATCAATGTATTTTACTAAAACAAATTTATCTTTTCTTTAGAAAAGGAGATTATGACACAGCCATGAAACAGTATTTGCGTACAATTGGTGAGGCTCTACTCTCTCTCTCTCTCTCTCTCTCTCTCTCTCTCTGTGTGTGTGTGTGTGTGGTCTTCCCCACTTAAGTTACTAAAACATGGATCATAGGTCGGCTGGAACCTTCCTACGTTATACGCAAGTTTTTGGATGCCCAACGCATACACAACCTCACTTCGTATCTGCAGGTATAGAATACAAATCAACGCTAAGACAGGAAGCTCTACTTTTTTAAATGATAATTTGACTGAATGGCTTACTATGCGTGCAGGCATTACACGAGCAAGGTCTAGCCAACGCAGATCACACAACTTTATTATTCAACTGCTATACTAAATTAAAAGATGTGCAAAAGCTGGATGAGTTCGTTAAGGTACAAAGAGTAAGCTGTTGTATATATATTAATAGAATTCACTGACACTTAACAAATCAGGGAGGAACACATCTCAAGTTTGAAGTTAAGACAGCTATCAAAGTCTGTCGCCAAGCAGGGTTGGCTATTATCACTCTTTCTGTTTTGTTGAGATGATTTAAGACAAAGTTGATTAATGGACTTTCTCTTTATTAGCTACCACGAGCACGCCCTGTTCCTTGCTGAGAGCCATGACCAGCATGAATCTGCACTTAAAATTCTCATAGAGGACTTAAAGGACTACCAAAAGGCTCTACAGTACATCTCTACCCTCAGCTTTTTCGAGGTAATATGGCAGGCCTAACAGCTGCTCTATCTACCTTTGCCCTGTTATCAATATTTCAAGTTCTCATTTATTGGGTACTTGGCACAGGCTGAGCGGAATCTGAAGAAGTATGGCAAAGCCCTTGTCACATGTTCACCAGAACAAACAACCAAACTGTTAATGGAACTTTGCACCAACTATAAGCCAAAGAACGCCGCTGGTACTTTTATTAATACTTGACTTGGAAACATATATTTAGGCTAACATACTTTCTTGTGTCCACTGTCTACTCGTTGCTTCGTTAAGAGACAGAGTTTACTAACCAACCCAAGCCTAAGGTAATCTCACCTCATTGCTGCATTTGATTTGTTCTATTCAACTTAGACCTGTTTTTCTGTTCCTCCTTCTGTGTGGCTGTTGTTTTCTTAACATTGTAGGCGGTTGCAGAGGAGTTCATTCATATATATGTGAACCAGGGAGAATGGTTGGCTACGTTCTTGGAGTTCATAGTGACTCAGGGTCTCGCTTCTAACCTCGTTTACAACACTCTTCTCGAGCTCTATCTTTCTGAAGACGCTCATGTAAGTAGTAGAAGTAGTAGACCTGCCCCATTGCTCCTCTTTTCCTTTCTAAATGATTTACTTCTATTCTAGAATCAAGATTTGCCTGGAAGCAAAGTATGTTTTCATTATACAGTCTATAAATCCAACGTTGAACTGATTCACCGACTGATTTATTAATCCATTGTTGTTCAAGGAAAGGCAGAACAAAGCACTCGCCCTCCTCAACGACTCCAGGGTAACGACTGGTCCCATCAAGTGATCATTCAGAATGTTTGTTGTTCATTCATATGGAAGAACAACAAACATTCTCTTCTCTTCTCTTTCATCATGTATTTCTTCTTCCATAGATATCTCTAACCAACTTCTTCTCCACTTTAAGGCACGCTTTGATGATGACCATGCGTTGGTGTTGTGCCAGATGCACGATTTCAGGCAGGGCATCCTTGTGCTCTACGACAAGCTCAAACTGTACAGTATCACACTATATTGTCAGCAAGCATCTTTACTTAGAGTAGGACTTGGCTCTGACTCTTTCCCTCTTCCTCCTTTAAACCAAGGTATAACGAGATTGTGGAGTTCCACATGGAGAACAACGATTCTGCACAAGTCATCGGTGCTTGCAAGAAATATGGGTCTGCTTCTCTACTATCATCAGTCTTTCAATTGTGTGTTTTATTTTGGTTCTGAACTCCTCTCTTTGCTCTGCTCTGCTCTGCTCTGTGTGTGTGTGTCAATACAGGGCACGGGACCCCAGCTTGTGGGTTCAGGCGCTAACTTACTTTGCAGGACGCCCAGATGACTGTCATGCTGAGATCTCCGAAGTGCTTACAAGTATGGTATCCCTCTCATGTTAATATGCCGTTGATGGTGATGATGTGCGTGAGGGTATGCTTATGTACATACATCAGACATAGACAAGGAGAACCTGTTACCTCCACTTCCAGTGATCCAGATCCTAGCAGAGAAGCCCACAACAACACTCTCTGTGGTGAAGGACTACATCGTGCGCAGACTCATGCACGAAAACCAGCTCATCGCAGAGGTATAGCTAATTACTCACACATAGAAAGGACTTTTGAGAGACAGATATACAGATTGTGGCATGCCTTCTCATCTTGTCTTTTCTGTCTTTGTTTCTTTCTAGGACCAGCGTCAGATCAACCTCTACCGTGAAGAAACAGAGAAGATGAGGAAAGAGCTGGAAGAGCTACGCACTGGGTATGATATGACCATCTTCACTTCTTTGTTCATTGGCATGTCAATGAATGAAGCTTTCTTTTTCATTCATCCCACTTTCCCTTCGTTTATTAACCCTAGTCCGCTTGAATAATATTATTGATGCATCAGTGCACGCATATGCAATCAGTTGAACAAATGTAGTGCTTGCTCAAAGCCTTTGGATCTGCCTGCAGTGCACTTTTTGTGTCTGCACTCCTTCCACCAGAAGTAAGAAGCACCCACGATCTCTCCACTTCTTCTTCTCTCTGCTTCAGCCAACTGATGTTCATGTTCCATCTTCAAACAAACAAAGCTGTTTGATTGAGGGAGAGAAGGACTGCCCCAAGTGTTTGATTGACAATCGTAAGATTATGGGCATCAAGCGAGCGCTCGAGCAGAACTCAGGTCAGCAAGAGCAATTCTTTAAACAGGTACTGTGTTGATGACTTGGAGGCCTCCTCCTTCTGCTTTGGTTGATTATTCCTTCTTCTTCTCGAATATTTAACCTCATCATCAATCATCACAGCTTGATGCGTCTACGGATGGCTTCGTCACTGTGGCAGAGTACTTCGGGCGAGGCATATTCAACACCAACGCGTCTGATTGACACAACGCTCCCTCCAAATCTTGAACAGAGAGCAAACTGGAGTGAGTACGAGTATGTGTGTGCTCTTCGTTCTTGAGCTACTAAAGTCAGCAAAAGGTTTTGGGTTGTTTAGTTGCTATTAATAAGAAGTCAGTTCAAAAACTTTTCAAGTGTGAAGAGGCAAACAGCAAAAGGAAGAACTCTCAAGGTTGTTTGTTTCTCGTGTGGATCTTCCTCATGAGCATAGGGCGTGCCCTCAACACGGAAGCGCCTCCGCCAGATATCGAGTCTGTGGTCATATAGAGCACGCTCATCATACCCTGAAGAGAGAGAAATGAGTACACAACTTGAAGATTTAGGCATTTGAGCTCAACGTACATCTTGGAGAAGCATTTGCACAGGCGTTTCGAGGCTGCCCTTGATGAAGGTATTGACGAGGCGCAGTCGCTCGAAGGGCACCGGCGTCAGAATGTAGAATAGTCGTCGCGCAGGGTCGATCGTTCGCACCAAACCTAAACACACCCCCCCCAAAAAAAATGAGGACACCAGTTCTCTGTGTGCTCTGTCTCTCTCCTCTTCTTAGAGAGCCTGCAGTCATCAACCCAAGCATCCTCTCTGCTCTCATCTGAAAGCCCATACCTAGTCCCACACATTCACATAATGGGGGTGCTATCAAAAATGAAGGATGCAAGGGGCTGCGTCCTGGAGATTGCTGCAATAGAGAGTTAAGGGTTAAAAGAATTGGCTATTTGAGAACAAGCTTGTTGGGTGAACAAAATCCAACTTACAACATAGGAGTTGTTGTCTATGCATAGACCTACGATGCTGGCGTTCAAGGCGAAGAGGGCATACTGGGGTGTCACTTCAGAACCCACGAAAGCTATTCTAGTTCCTCCCCAAGGTACCTGCAACCAGTTACACTCGATATCAGCTGATTGTGTAAAGCTCCTCTGGTCAAAAAGTAGCATTGCTCACCTTGTATGGCAACTGGAAGGGAAGACCTCCTTCTCCAGATGAGCTGAAGTAGGCCATTTGTCTTAACTTACGCAGATCCTCAGCCACCAACGTAGCCCTACCAACCCAAAATTAGAAGAGGACAGAATGGCACTAATCGTTGAGAGGTAGTTCCTACTTTGGGGATTGGTATGATACACCGGACATCACTTTCACAGAAGGAACATAACCAAGACTCTCCAATGGGAAGGGAAACGACCCTGAAGAGCACAAAGATTGATTAGTATGTATGATTCCTCTGTCCCCTCTTTGATGCTTCCCCTGTAAGGATTTACCTCTATCCTGAAAGGTAGGGCAAATATGAATAATGTGGCTTGGCTTCATGTAGGTCATCATATTGTATGTAACTTCAAAACCCATGCCTGTACGGAGACTCATATTAGGTGCTGAGATAATATTGATACAGGAAGTGGTCGTCTAGTACCTTTAATCCATCCATGAGTATTGATTATCAGAGGCGAGTTTCTCAGAGGTACAGACGAGGAAGGAGCATCCCCGGTCATATAAAAGTCAAAAAGCATCTGAACCTGTTTGATAGAGGGAGAATGATGTGAATAAAATGAAAAGATGTAAAAGTGAAGGAGTCTCCTTACCGCTTTAGTATAGAACTCTGCTACATCCGTCACAGCTGTATCGCCAACGAATATAGACCTTAAGAAAGAAATAGCATTAGAAAACACATTTGCATATAATGATTCTCTTAACTCTTCGGTTTTTACTGTTCTCTCCTTAAGATCTCGTAAAGAAAAATCAAACATGACTCACTTGATTGGATCTCGAATGTGTGTAAAAGAGGGCCCTGTGGTATGTGTACACAGTTAGTATTAGCCAGCATACACTGAAACAAACTTTAGAGCTCATACATACCAAAACTGGGCATCGTAATATAATTCAGAGAGACCAGTCCTGCAGTCGTATATTCAGGCTGGCCTATATCTGTTTCTAGGTAGACCACACTCTTGTATCTGGCAAACAAGCCCCATTGGATTAGAATTACGATGCGACACAAAGCGAGAATTAGTTCAGTGAGGAGTCATACCTGTTTAGCAACGAATTAACAACATATTGTGCGAAAGTGGACTTTCCGACTTTCTTACTTCCGGTAACCATCAACCTGGGAACCTCCACGTTCGTCTCTTGTAATGTTTTCATGTAATCACACCACAAGGTTGGGACGCTCAATACTTCTGCGCGTTGGGTGTGAGCAAAAACCTATGGAAGCGTGTAACAGCAATACAGATTGGACATGAAATGTGAGAGTCATATTAAACCGGACACACCTGCACTAGAAATATCTCTCTGCTTTCTCTGCTTTCTCTCTCTCTCTCTCTCTCTCTCTCTCTCTCTCTCTCTCACACACACACACACACACACACACACACACACAACTTACAGGATAAAAGCCAGGGATTCTCAAATACTTCTTTGCCAGCGCATTTATGTTCTGCTTGCCATTGGTTTCCATTTCGTCATCACTGCCTGCCTGATCAACATTTTTTTCTTGTAATACTTCCTGATTGGATTCTTTCTCTTTTTCCGCTTCTAATGTCTCTCTCTCTTTTTCTTGCTCTTGTTCTTGCTCCTGTTCTGGCTGAACTTCTTTGTTAATCTCTGGAAGTTCAACTTCCATACTCTCTGATGCTGGAACTTGTTCGTTGTGTTCTGGCTTTGAGACTTGTTCTGCCTGATCAACATTTTTTTCTTGTAATACTTCCTGATTGGATTCTTTCTCTTTTTCCGCTTCTAATGTCTCTCTCTCTTTTTCTTGCTCTTGTTCTGGCTGAACTTCATTGTTAATCTCTGGAAGTCCAACTTCCATACTCTCTGATACTGGAACTTGTTCGTTGTGTTCTGGCTTTGAGGCCACTTCATACTCTTTTACTTCGTCCTTCCGCTCGGGCTCTGGTGATACCTTCTCCTTGTTCTCTTGATTTATCGCTTTTGCTTTTTGAGGCTTGGGGGGTTCTTCTCCCTCTATCTCTTGATCAATAAACAGGCGAGGTGCAGCAAACGTATTCATGAACTCCAACGAAGGGGCTTCAAGTAATTTCCTGGGGTATGGCTCGCTTGCAGTCTCTTCTTCGTCTTCTTGTTCTTCATAATATGTCTTTAGTATAATAACTGTTTCAGGTTGATCAGTGGTATTCTTCTCTCTTGATCTTTTTAATTTCAAAATCTCACTAATTTGATCATCATGATCAATCCCTGACGTCACTGCTTTTTCTCTGTTCTCCGCACCAGCTTCTAAAACAATAGCGCTAGAAAGAAGAAGAGACTGTTAAACATATATGTGCTCTCATCTCTCTAATAATAACATATAAACGCCATAGACAGTTGAAATAGCTGGATAATATATACCTGGATGAGGCGGGAGACTGAAGATCATAGTATTCGGATGAAGGCTCAAATGTGTGCCCAAAAACATGCAGCAAACCTTCAAACACTCTCACTTTCACTCGACCATAAAAGCTGAGCCTCTGATAGACCACCACATCATCATTGCTGTTGTTAGTATACATAATTCTGTGATAATTGTAAAAACTGTGCCCTAAGCCCTGGGGGAGGTGTTTGTGATACCTGCCCAGGCAACATCCTGATCATTACAGTGTGGCATTTGTAGCCTTGTGTCACATAATAGACCAAAGGAATCGTTCTTGTTGATGAGATCTGAATGGTTGTAGCACCTTGCAAGGCCAGAGAAGTGCTTTGAACTTTAATCATGATATCCACCAAAAGCAATGAAGAGATGTAAGATTAAAAACAAATGAATGGATGCAAGCAAAAAGAAGAAACCTAATATACCGTTTTGATTATGTTGCCCTCTGCCCCGTGTTCGTGGTTCAGATTGATGTGGAAGCGCCACTGCAAACCAACACAAATAAAAATCACCATTATTATTAAGCCCGAAAGGGACATTTGGGGGGGGGGGATGCACCTTGTCTGTCGGCGGACCGACTGCCGTGAATTTTGATTCTCTTGGCACCTTCCATTGCATTTGGGGAGCTGTCATCTGGCGAAATGCTTGCATCTGCTAAACTATTCCGCTTCATCTCAGATCAAAATACAATTGCCGGCTCTGATCAGAGATCTTCCTCTCTTCCTCTCTTCCTCTTCCTCTTGCGCTCTTCCTCTTCCTCTTCCTCTTGCGCTCTTCAACAATGTTTGATTAATCATTGATGACCTATTTACTTCTGAAAAATGAGCGGCGGAGCTCAATGTTGGTGACAATAAATTAGTGTAATAGTATTTAAATTTCTTCGGTTTTAATTGGCTTATAATTTTGAATTATGATTCCTAGAACCTAAATTGATCATAATTCCGCAATTAGCGGAGCTGACTGCAGCCAATCGCAATCATTCCACGGCCCGACTGCCCAACAGAAAAGACCTTGGCAGTCAGTCTTTTGGGCTCCAGTCAACAGATTTTGTAAGATTTGTACATTTTACACTGCGTTCCTCCCCTTCCCAACCGTTCTTAATCGCATCTAAGCCGACGATGGAGGTCAGGAAAGAGGAAGAAGCGAAGGTGGAGCAGACAGAATCGCACGACCAAAAGCACCACAAAGCCAAGCCTGCTGGAGTTGTAAAGAAAGGTTACTTCGAGTTAGACAAACATTTCTACACTAAAGTGCTCAAGTGAGTTAAAAGAACCGTCTTATGAACATTTTTTACGATTCTACCCCTTTAATCTGGCACCTCATTATTACTTTACTTACTTCATCCAGTGCTCAAATTCACCCCTTGGTTGCTCATTTTCTTCGAATGGATAACGAACGAGCCATCAGCCGTTATTGTCATCTGTACCCTTTAGTTAAAAGAGAGACACTTGAAGAGCTGCTTTCTTACAAACCAACGTATTTCAGATGGTCTGGGGCCGACTTGTTCAACGTCACAGAGGCCAAAGGGTAAGACCCTTCTCAATCTCTGCTCTGTCCCTTAAGACGTGCCTTTTTCTAACATCTTCACTGGTCGTTCCCCCAGAGCTTTGGGTGCCTAATCTCTTTCACAAATTCGTTGAATTCAATCTCTAGGGGTCGTAAGATGGTTATCATTGAAACGAACTCCTGCCCCTCTGGTCAGAAATCCATGCCTCTACTCAATGAAGCAGAGGAGAAAAACGGATATGCAGTGCTGATAGACCAGACCTTCAAGCCTTATTTGGAGGAATGTAAAGCACAAGGCAAAATGATTGATCATGGAGCCCTCGCTGTTGTCTTTGATAAGAACAGTCAAGAGGCTACTGGTTACGCTGCTTGTCTTGCCGACTCATTTGGAGAAGACGTAAGCGGCACCCCTTTTGTACCTCCAGCACTGAAACTACCTCTCCGCAAGTTGCTGTTGCTCACTGGTCCTTAATTTTCTTTTAGGTTTTGCTTGTAGAATATCATGACCAGAAGGATAACCCACATGTGAGGTGGACCAGTGACTGGATCCTCGAAGTTCAAACTGCAGATGGCAAGTGGCAGGCCGTTCGCGCAGCCTTCCGCTATGTCACTCAGAAACCCTGGAATAGGTGAGGCCTTTACGACTGCTCTCTCTCTCTGCTCTCGTTGTGTGTGATTGCGTTATTTCATTCTTGTTTAACGCTGAACTTATATATATATACTCTGTAACTTACAGGCTTCCAGTGACAAATGCCAAGACCTTAATTCTCAACCCAGTGGTGGCCTGTCTTGCTGGTGGACGCAACAAGCTCGTCGCCGCAAAGGCATACGACTTCTTCAACGCTGAGTATATGCCATCGGGACTTCAGATCAGAGTTCCCGAAACAAGGGAGGACGTGACACGAGATGAAATCCCCCTTTGGGTCAAAAGTATGGGCGGCCACGCCGTAGTCAAGGTGAACTAACACCCAACCCACAACAGAAACATAACCTTATCTATACCCTAAGTTGCCAACACACAATACACACTACACACTACACACATTTTCCTTATCATTGTCATTTCCTTTCACAGGTGCCCTATTCCAATGCCGGACAGGGAGTGTACACAATTACTTCCAAACAGGAGTTGGATGATCTGATGAAGGAGCTGTCCAAGCAGGGATCCTATGAACAGTACATCGTACAGAGCCTCATCGGAAACTACTCCTGGAGTTCCATAACACGCCAGGGTCAGTACTTCCACGTCGGAACGGTACGTCCTTAAATATACACAACTGATATTAAACTGCTTCTACATGCCCATGTAAACATTAATTAATTTTAACACAATCAATCAATTCCTTCTTCTACACATCTCATACAACAGATTCCAGACAAATACCAGAATATCTACTGCGCCGACATTCGTCTGATGGTGCACTACAGCTACGTCCACAAGTCATTCCGTCCACTGGTCATTTACTCTCGCAGGGCGCGCAAGCCGTTACCGCAGGCAAGCCACACACACACACACACACACACACACACACACACACACACAACACACACACACACACAACACACACACACACACAACACACATAACACACAACACAACACAATTTCGTTTCTTTTCTTTCTGGTCTGCTGACGACGATTTCTCTTTAGAACTTGCAACCGGGTGAGTGCAGCTGGGACTATCTCGGAACCAATTTGTCAGTCAAGTCCGAAGGTGGGTCTTGGGACACTGAGACGAGCCGCTTGCTGCTCATGGATACACGCGACTTCAACCGCCTGGGCCTCGGCACCGATGACCTAATTGATGCCTATATACAGGTGAGTGTAGAGAGAGTGTAGAGAGAGGTTACATACTGAGAACCGTCTTACACACACACACACACACACACACACACACACACACACACACACAGACTGTAATGGCGACGGTGGCCATCGACAAGCTGGCGCGCAAACTGGTGCACGTGCGGGCTGAGGACGGCGCTTCAGAGTTCAACAGTTCGCTCTTCCAATCGCTCAACAAAGACAACGTCCTCCAAGAGGAGATCCTGGACCCCCTCCACCACCACATCCCTTCCTCTACGCCCTCACAACATTAGGCGCACTGCCTTTTTTGAGGGGGGGGCTTTCGTTGAGGGAATAATCGGAATGATAGGAATGATATACTGCATATCTGTGTGTAAAGTATTATTATTTGAAAAAACACGAAAGAAACGAATCGAGTGCAAGTCGTCTCAACGCGTTGGCGCCAAGTAATTACTTGTTGGGGTTGTCAACGAGAGAGAAAGAGAGATGCAGCAAGCAGAAACGTCGACCACTGCGAGCCACCATGATTCGTGGAGCAAATTGGTGCAAGGTGAGTTCTATGGCATTGAATTATTTCCTTTCATTTTGTAAGATTTGGCACTACAGTATAATTTAATCTTTCATCTCATCTTGGGGGGGGCATAAGAGAAGAAGAGCTTGTGGAAGCAGTGAATGGAGAGAAGGAGGTGGTGGACGGGGTAGCGTTGCTGACTGGACGGGGACAGCTGCTCCACTGCCAAGGCCTCTTCTCTGATGTCTTTAGGCCCACTAATCAAACACCTGAAACGGACGTGAACTCCACTGTAGAACAGTTTGTGGGAGCCTTTGATCTGATCCCACTCGCAATGAGCAGCAACTCTGGCACTACCACAACTACTGATGGCCTCGATGATGATGATCAACATCAGATTGTGATGGTCCCTTGCAAGGACGTCTGCAAGAGCGGCTTTTGCTTGTGGGGCCTTCGATTCGTGGCCTATCGGGCAGACCAGACCTGCATCTACTGTATCAGCTCGGGCGTCAACAAGAGCAACACCAGAAGAAAAAGAGGCCTCACTGTGCATAGGATAGGCGCCATGGCCGACTGCCTGCTGTTGGTAACCTATAGGCCCACACGGCCACACATCACCCAACGCGTTGTCAGCTGCGTGGAGGCCTTTTGTGACCTTCTCACGACGACCACTGCCAACGACAACAACAGCTCCTGAAGATCTCCATGCCACATGCCATGCCATCATCCAAATTGGTATCTCTCTCTCTCTCCCCGTGTGTGTTGTGTGGTCTCTACTCACTAGTATGCTTAATGCAGGAGGAAGAAGGCATCATATATTGATAGAAGGGCTTATTGATGACCTATGGGTGGAACAGCAACGCTTTGCACATGCCTCTTCATCGTGATCTTCATCTTCATGATCCTCCTTCTTTCATTTAGGCTGGTGGCCAAGAGAGTGGAGAAGTGTCATGAAGGGCCACATGTACCTGTAGGCGATCCAACTCATCAGCTGCTCGTGCTCTTCGTTGTGAGGATGCACAAGGTTGTGCGCCAACTCGTGAGCGAGCACATAGTACCAATACATCAGCGCCTCTGGGCCATGCTTTCTATTATATATATACCACACCAAGAGAACATCAGAGAGAGAATATACATCGCATCGTTATACCTTTCATCCTCTGCTCTCGCCACACCACCAAAACAACAAAGCTCGTCTCTCTCTCTCTCTGCTCTCTCTTGTGGGACAAGGGTAACTTACTCGAAGTGGAGTTCCTGGTAAATAGACAGATTGAAGAAGAGGTGGCGATTGCGGTTGAACGCTATCCTTCGGCCAGTGCGGCCCTGCCACATAGCCATACTGCTAGGCCCTATACCAAACAAGCCTACCCACGCCCAACCCGAGGTATTGTTTAAACACAGCTGTTCTTGGTGTTGAGAGAGAGAGAGAGAGAGAGAGAGAGAGAGAGAGAGAGAGATTGGGAGTAGATGGTACCTGCTAGTTGCAGCAGCACGGTTGAGAATTCGTGTGCCGCTTGCACGTGGTCTCGACTCTATACAAGAGAGATAGATTAATACTTTTTTTTTGAGCAAAAGTGTGAATGCACAGATATGGTGGAGGTACCATAGTGCCGCCCTCTTCCAGATAGAGGGTCATGCCGTTGATCTGCTCTATTGCAGACAGCGTCTGCTCTGGCAATACCTAAACGGAAATCACACACACACACACACATCAGATTCTGTGCCGTTGCTTTAACAGATCAGTGAGGGTCTCTCTCTCTCTCTGTCGCTCACCTCGCAGCTGTAATGGACGGTGGTCTTTTCTCCTGACTCCTGGTGCAGGTTTGAAGGAGCCGAGGAAGACAAGTTCGTCAGCGCACGTGACAAATCCCTGTATGTGTGTGTGTGTGTGTGAGAGAGAGAGAGAGAGAGAGAGAGTTAAAACACATGAATGTTGACACACATGCACACACACAAATTCCATTAGAAGCTTCACCTGTCCATCGCTTTTAAATGGTCCTGAGGTGATATCGGGGTGTCGTCGATCCTGGTGTGGCTGAAGAACAAGAAGTGGGAGTGTGGTGGTGGTGGTGGCAATTTGTGGTTACCCACAATATAATAATATTATTAACTGGTTGCCTCTCTTCTTCGAAGAATTTCGACTAAGAAAGTGTGTGTGTGTGTCTCACCTGACTTCAGTTTCATTTCCTTTGGCTCTTCCATCATCGTGGGGCGATGATGAAGGTCGGGGTGTGCTTGCAGGCACCGACGGAGCAGTTGCTGCAGCTGCAGGAGGAGGAGGAGAAGGAGTAGTAGGAGCAGTAGGAGTGGCTATGGTGTCCCACAACTGCTGCCAAAACGAACTATTGCGAGAAGGCCTTTGGCCCGCCGTACCAATCTGCTGTTCGATCTGTGATTATTTAATGTGTGGCACACACACAGAGAGAGGAGAGAGAGAGAGAGACAAACAGTTGAGTTAGAAGAGAGGAAAGGCTCTTTGTTTGGAGTAGTAGTAGTGTAGTGGGTGGTGGCACTGTGGTATACCAGTTGCTTTTGCTCAGTGTGAGGCTGCAGAGGCGAAGATTTGGGATTAACTCTCTCTGTCTTGTCATCAGAGGCTGAGGCCTGCTGCTTTCTCGCCGCTGTAGCTGCTTGCTGCTGGTCCGACTCTTTGCCTGTCACTGTACGTACCTCTAAGTGATAACTCCAAATAAAGAAGGGAACACAGTAGGTAGTAGTAGGAGTTACCTGGGTTGTGTAGAGCTACTTGACTTTGTGCGGCTGGAGAGGCTGTGGAAGCCTTGCTGGGCTGCTGTGTTTGTTGTAGTGTGTTGGGGGTTGGCTGTTGATATGTAATGTTTTCTGAATTGTCCACAGCTTTCTGTTGCAACAACCGATCAACGGGCCAACCTAAAAAAAAAAACAAATGTGTTTGTGTGATGAGCAGAGAGAGAGAGAGAGAGAGCAGAAGAAGATTTGATTTACCTCTTCTTCTTAGCGTGGGGAGTGGTGTTTGAAGAAGCATGGCTGTGAGCAAGGCATCGTCGTGGACCGACTTCTGGTAGAGAAGACTCACCAGCTCAGTACCTACATCAAAGTAATCCACATCTACGCCACTGCAATATACATTCATTAATGTTAAATAAAATTAACGTTTGATATTTGTTTTTTGTTACCTCATAATGAACATGCCCACTTTGCCGTCTTTAAGTTTCATGATG
>CDFI01107337.1:0-18756 GCA_000826405.1 Acanthamoeba divionensis | reverse complement strand
GCAATTACCAGATTTGATGATGGGTTCTTCACAGATCGCAAATACGGAATAAAATCCCACACCGAACATGCCACAGGCGTCTAGTATATAAAAAATGGTAAGGACACTATATGCAGGTGCTGTATAATCGTGGTTACTGCGCACCAGAATTAGGATTTCCTTCAGCAATTTTTCTGACGCGGGTCCAGTCCTCTTCTCTGAACGGATTACCATTGTTCCTTACCTTAAAGAGTTATGGAGAAAAAGGAATTAATGCACAAAGACAGAATTGTGGCTGAGAGTTCTTAAATATAAGAACTCACACGCAAGCTCGCATTGCACAATTGTCAAATGTTGAAAGTTTGAAGTACCTCAATCTGGGAGACCATGCAAAGGCCGAAGTTGTCATCCGCCTGCATGGTATTGTGGAGACAAAAAAGATAGTGTGAGAGGGCAGAACTGTGAGCTTGCAAGAGCATGTATGGTTAGCCATGAGGCCTTGGCATAATAGCTGTGGTCTCAGAGGGAGAGACCTGAGAAATATGATTTGATTCAGATTTTGCATCAATGGTGTTGGTCTCAGAATTTTGTGTGCTCCATGACCCAAACTTAAACATACTGAGAATGGATGTTGCAGCAGAAGAAGCAGAAGAAATGTGTTCCGTCGTGGAAGATGATGGTGGAGAAGCAGAAGCAGAAGAAGAAGAAGAGAGTTTGAAGTTTGAAGAAGTGAGATAAATTTCTATCTCTGAGGCCTCAGCTGTATCCAGAAGAAGAGAAAAATAAATCTTCAAGATAGATATATATAAAAATCATCATCCCCTGATTACGTACCATCATTTGCATTTTGGATCAGTTCTCTGAACAAGGTGAACTCAGAACTAATATTCAATACGAGCATTTTCACAACTGTTGCATCCAAGATAGACTGTGTGCAGTTGGGGGGGGGGGATGCACTAACCTGTAGCGTGCAAGTATCTTGTCGATGAGATGCCTTTGATTGACTTCAACCCTTTCTTGCACACCCTTGGCAAAGAGCAAGCTGCGCAAATCACCAGCCCTCTCCCCCATGCTGGCCAAGATGTTCTTTTATCTCGTGGCAGTGTGTTCGAATGTAACACACACGAGCAGCTGGACGGTAAGCCTCTGCCACCAACACGAAATGCCCCCCCCCCCAAGGTGCATATGCCATTCCGACGCAGTGAATGGAATTTAAAAAAAATTCGCATCACATTTAAATTGCTACTTTTGGTTGTTGTTCTCTCGTGCACACATGAACGGATGCATTACACATTTAACATGTTACATTTAACATCTGCACAATCATTCTTACTGTGGGCCTTGCAGATGTCCAGGTTTTGTGTCTCAATGATGGAATGTTATTCAACGTAATCAATCGATTGTAATTAAAGCTTTAATTATGCGAATAGGCCATCAGGTAATGTGAGAGTTTCAAGTAGATAAGGAGTAGATAGGATATCATTTGTAGTTTGTTACCAAATCTCTCCATTCATCACGTAATTGCTTCACACTCTTCATACCATGAATGACTCCATCCCTTGTCCTCACATTGACAGAGTCTTCCTTTTGTTCCTTCTCGCCCACAACGATGATGTAGTTGTACTGCTTCTCTTGGGCCTCCTTAATACGTTTGGGCAAAGTCAATCTGGTCCTTGTGTCCAAATCCACAAAGTAATCACTCAAGTTGCCAACCTCTTGCGAAGCCTCCTGCAGGAAATGAGATTGAGGAAAGAGCTGATGGTTAGGAATCACTTGCATGACACACACCCACACACCCACACACCCCACTCTTTCTCTACCCTTTCTCTCTCTCTCTCTCTCTCTCTCTCTCTCTCTCTCTCTCTCTCAGTGTGTAGTGGTGTAGGGCTCTTTTTCTCTCCTCTCCTCTCTCTTTCTCACACATACACATGTAAAAGTAAATTTTACCTTCACTGGTGTTATATTACTCTGCAGCAGTTGGGCGTGTACTGTTCTTGCATAGGGGAGGTGATCATCAGCAACAGGACATATGAGAGCCTGTCGTGGACTCAGCCAAAACGGCCATTTACCAGCTGTATGTTCCATTAATATGCCCATCATCCTGCAATTCAATATCCAAGCATAGTTTAGTACAGAAGGCACAAAGAGGAGTGTGAGATTAGTAACCCAATAGATTCCTCATTCTGTGCTTGGGTGACTGGTCACTTACCTTTCTATGGAACCTAGAATGGCTCTATGGATCATAACAGGAATTTGATAGTTATCATCATCAGTCTGATACTTCAAATTGAACCTTCTAGGGAGCTGAAAGTCGAGCTGTATCGTGGCACACTGATGCCTTCTCTTCAGGGCATCTGTTACCTGTAAACCAATCCATCCGCCACCAGAGGAAAGATTCCATCAGAGGAGAGAGATATTTGGTTCAAATAAATGGAAAGGAGATACACAAATGATGCACACTGTATTATCATAATATGAATATGTATTAATTTACCTCAATATCAATTTTGGGACCATAAAAGGCACCATCGCCTTCATTTAAACGCCAGCCACGGCCAAAACTCTTCAGAGATTGTTTCAATGCGTTTTCAGCCTAATCAACCAGGACAGAAGATGGAGAATAACAGTTAAGAAAAATGAAAGACCTTAAAAACACAATTGTCATCTCATCTGGTCAGCAAACCTTATCCCATAGGGCTTTTTCACCTAGATACTTTTCAGGTCGTGTAGAAAGCTGCACAGAGAAATCAAACCCAAAGATAGAATAAATCTTTTCCACAAACTGCAAACATCCAATGATTTCACTTTCAATCTGATCTTCAGTGCAGAATATGTGAGCATCATCTTGTTGGAATCTTCTCACTCTCGTCAACCCTGGTGTTTGTGCGTGGTGTAAGAGAAAGTTGAAGAAAAGAATAAGATGGTAACAAAGAGTCTCAATCTCACACATTAGAAATCTCAGCTCAAGTGAGAATACCTGATAGCGCTCCAGAAGGCTCGTTTCTGTGCAAAACGCCAAAGTCAGCCAGACGAAATGGTAGGTCACGATACGAATGGTGGCTGTTGGCATAAATAAGGCAGTGACCAGGACAGTTCATAGGCTTCAATCCCATAAGCTGTATAATATCAAATTTAAGAAAAAGTACAAAACAGCACACGGCACACTATCTTACCTCATCTCTTTCCTTATTGCCTGTATCGTTATGTCCATGCGAGCAATTGACGTGGCTATGATCCTGAATACCAGGAGTAACAATAAACATGTCCTCTTTGTAGTTTTGCCAATGGCCCGATGTTTCCCATAAGTCTTTATTGAAAACCATTGGGGTTATGACCTCCTGATATCCTCTTATGCGATACTCGTTACGAAGGAATCCCATAAGCCTGCCAAAATAATAGTAAGGATGTTCAATCAAACATTCTTCAGAGTTTACCGTTACTATGCCATGGCTTATGGTTAATCATACATCTCTCTCTCTGCTCTCCCCTTTCTCTCTGCTCTCTGCTCTCTATGCTCTCTCTCTTCTCTCTTTGCTCTCTCTCTTCTCTCTTTGCTCTCTCTCTCTCTCTCTCTCTCTCTCTCTCTCTCTCGAGGCGGTTTAGCGCTCGAAGTGCTTTCCAGTGAGTACTAGCCAGCCTGCCCGAGGGGAGAGAGAGAGAGAGAGGAAGCACTAACGTGTTGTATATACGTGCCCCATGAGGTAGGAAAAATGCGTTTCCAGGACTCCATTGATGAAACATCACAAGTCCCTGCTTACGTGCTATAATTCTATGATCTCTCTTTGCTGCCTCTTCCTTATTAGAATATGATACAAAGTTTTAGCACCGAGGAAGGAGTGGAAGAATAGCGAATTGAAACACACTTGGTTTGTTTTCCACTCTTTGAGAAGATCCTTGCGAGGGAAAGAGATGCCGTAAACTCTTTGCAACAAGGGTCGTGTGGAGTCTCCCATCCAATAAGCTCCTGAAGTCTTGATCAAGGAAAAAGCTTTCACAAGACTCTGAACCAGACAATCAAACGTATAAGCAATCATTCTGATAAGACTTGGAGGATTAGAACTACCGTGTGTGGGATGTGTGGACCTCGGCACAAGTCGATAAAGTTCCCACAACGATATAGAGTTATCTCCTGCCCTTCAGGAATGGACTGGATAATTTCCCTACAAGAAAAATTAATTAGCACAAAGAAAAAACATGGTGCATTAGTGGAAGACTAACCCACCTTTTAAATTGGTTGTGTGCAAAAACTTGCATTGCAAACTCCTTGGACACTGTCATACGTTCGAAAGGTTGTTTGTTTTTCACAAGGCTCTCCACTCTCTTCTCGAGTTTTGTGAATTCATCAGTAGATACACCACCTTCCTCGCCTCCCTGCCCTTGCTGTTCTGCATTTCTTTTTAGAAAAAATTCATAGAAAAAGCCACCTGTTCCTCCTTTCTCTTCGGAAAGAGCTGGACCATCACAAAGTTGCACGTTTGCCACCTTGTTATCACCAAATGGTTGACCATATTCCTATTACAGCGCAAACATTACAGTAATGTTAGTTCCATTTGTTCGCACTTCCAAAATGTTGTGGTGAGCACCTACCATTTCGATTGCAAGGCCCATTAAGTGGGAGGAAGAGTGCCAAAATACATCTCTGCCCTCAGCAGAATCAAATTTAAAGAATTCCAAAGTACAATCACCAGGCAGAGGCCTGTTGAGGTCCCATAGTTCCCCATTGACCCGAGCTACTAATATTTCTCTAGCAAGGCCCTCAGATATTCCTGTAGAGTTAACATTCAATCGGACATCAACATATGGTTCTCATTATAATATGAATAAATAAATTGTGTTTCATTACCTGCAGCAACAGCTAGAGGAGTGATATCACTCTGCTTGGATAACACTTTGCCATCAGGCAGAGTAATATTAATCTCTTTCTCGTGTAATCGATTCTGTTGTTGCTGGTGCTGCTGTCTTGCACGTTCTTCATCCCAGAGCTGGAGCCTGTGCTGCATGAAAAACGGCAGAGATGCTCTAGTGTCATGTGTTGCCTCGTTGGAGTTGGGCTGTTGTGGCGCGCTTGAAAGACAAGCTGGAATTGAAAGGGAAAAAAATGGAGATTATCCTATGGAGAACATAGATGAAGATGAAAGGAAGGGTTTGATGACAGAGGTTTGCTTTTATATCCATTTGTTTCAAAAGAGGGAGGGGGGGAGAAGGACGTTGATTACCATAAAATCGCTTCCATCCTGTAAGTCTGGAGAGAAGCAATGGACCTCCTCCTCTCAAACGATTAAACAACAAAGGGGCTGCGCTTTGTGATCTAGCCACCAAACCATGCCCACAACGTCCAGCACTGAGGAGACCCTTACTTCCTCGGGCACCATAACAACTCTTTCCCAGCTGCAAAGGCCTCATTTAATCTCTCTTTGCAGTCAAGAGAACAACAGTGTTGGCTTTTTTTTTTGTTCGTTTTTTTTTGTTTAATAATTGTTTTATATTTTTTACAATAATAAATAAGATAACTGCGAGTCAGGGGCTCTCACGGTTGTTGTGTTTGCAGTCTGCCTTGTACAACACGAGCCTCTGGCAGCATTAAACTGGCAAGACCCCAGTTTGGCTTTGAATGAGAAGGAGAACGCTTCTGGCCACTTTGGAGTTGTGTCAAATTGATGCCCACATATTGGGCAGTGCTAGACAACCTAAGAGCGATCCTTGCCTGCTCTCCACGACGTTTGTGTAACTGATGCAATACTGCATATGGACTCTTCAGACCTCCACTAAGCATTCCTTTCGCTGTGGCCTTTGCCATGAAAATGTTGTCAATGTGATACTCTATGCCTGTAGGTTTTAAAAACAGTGGTTGTTATAATGTGATTGTTGTGGCATAAGAAGAAAATAACAACTTACCTAACTCAGGGTATCCTTCTATTCTTAAAAAGTCATCCTTTCTTATCAATAGAAAGTCTCCACTGGATTTGTCAGAGAGTTCTTGAATTTCCAACAGAGTGTTTGCCAAGATGGGACCCAGGATGGGGTTTTCGGGATCCTTCGTAGAGCGAACTACTTTAAAGGCCTTCTTGTACATGCTGTCTCCACTCTCAAGTGGAAGTGTTTCCTTCATATTCTTCCTGACAGCTCTCCAGTAGGTGTTCTCTCCCCAGAAGTCAGGAGTTGCAAAGAGACTCGCCAGATGAGGAGTCAAGAGATCATCAATGTTGAGGAGCACAAGATACTTGCCCAGGGCCCTCCTTCCACCTACGTTCTTGGCGACAAACTCCATGCACATAGGTCCCTTTGGCGCAAGTGTCCTTGGCTTCAGAGAGGATACACAGGGGGGAGCAAGCTTTGCAGCCTCGGGAGTCACCTCGATGATACGGACCATGGTCAGAGACTTGATTCCCAATTCGTCCCAATCTATGAGCTTCAGGAGGTTGTTACTGGGCGTCGTGACCCACTGTACAATAATGAGCTCAGCGGAGACGTTGTTGGATCCCATCATGAAGTCCAAGCTGCGCACAAACACCTTCAGCCTGTGAGACATAGACTCGGAATCAAAGTCGACAGTGGGCACCTCTGGTACTCCAAACCCAAGCACAAAGCTGTAGGCAGGCGTTGGCGAGGAAGATGAGAAACTGGCGTCTGAAGAGGGGCTGGGCGATGCGACGCGTACTTGGGCAATGAAAGGATCCTTGTTTTCTGATTCTACGTAGATGTCTGCGAAGCGAAGGAGGAGAGGATGTTTACGTCAAGGAGAAGAGAAGATGGAGAGGCAGCGAAAAGCAACGGGGAACCATGTTTACCTTGGCGACTGTTTGCGCTTATCAGAATTGTAACTCGGGTAGGCAACAGACAACAGATAAGCGTTACGATAGCCACAACGCTGTTTGTTGAAAGACAAAGACAGAGAGAGCTAGCTTAGGATTCAGTTCAAAAACAGCTCTTGAAGAGCCCTTCCAAAAAAATAAACAGAAATAAACAAAACCCAGCTCAGAGGAAGGAGGAAGAAGAAACCCAATGAAGGCCCGCAACAAAGAAACGCCCTTCATCTTCTTGCGTGGTCAAGGCGAAGTAGTCTACTCTTGGGGCCAAAGGAGAATAACACACTGAAAGGAAAACCCAACACCACCAAGCTTGGAATAGCAACATTCATTTGGAAGCATTTCATTCGCGGATACTTCCCTGTCCTGTTTCCGTCACACAACCACTGGCTTTCGCTTTCACTGCAAGCACGCCGCACACACTAGCCCCATTCCCCCGTAAAAATAATAAAACAAGAAAACGCAGTGGCTACTGCTCGATCCTCTTCAGGCCTTTGGTTGGTTGGTTGGTTGTGAATGTGTGGGTTGGCCAGCCCAGATCCGCGGCATTGTGCTGTGCGGGCGTTTGTAACACGCGCGATCATTCAATGGGTATAATTTTTCGTAAGCTCCTCCTTATTGTAAATGGATCCCTGGATAGGATTTTTTAGCTGAAATATTTCCTGAGGTTGGTTGCTCAGTAGTAGGCACAGAGTGGTAGAACGGAGATATACACAAGAGAGAAAAAGGGTAAGGTGCTTTTTTTTCTCTCTCTTTCATTTTCTTATTCATCACTTCACAGCAGTGGTGTGAAAGGCAATTTTATGATATAAATTGGCTATCCAATTCTTTTCACCGGTTTACTGCAGACAGTGGCAATGAAATGGAGCTCATTCTTTCATTAAACTAGAAGCAACGATACCCGGTGGGGGGGGGGCTGATGTGTTAGTTTAAACAACAACAGCTTACACACAAAACATACCAAGGAGACCTCATTTTTCTTTCTTTACAGTAAATATATGTATAGTATAAATATATGAGAGATAAATAACCATATGGTGTGTGAGAGAGAGAGACCCTGATATCAGTCCCCAAGTAAGTTCTCGTTTGGTTTCCAGGGGTCGTTGTAGAGTGGTGAGAAGTCAGCCTGATTAATTTTCGAGTTATCCATCTTGACTCCATAGATTCCAGTGATCCGTCCTCTGCGGATCAAGTAGGCCAGAAGGCCTGCCAGGGCGGCGCAGCAGCAGGACAGCAGGCATGCCCCGATGACAGAGCCAATCACAATCCCTGGTGTATACAAGCGACGATGATTAGAAGGAGGAGGGGCAAGGGTGAAGAATGAATACTTGAAGCTTCGAAGAAAAAAAAAAAAAAAAGAGGTATGTGTGCGTGTGTGTGGGTTGGATGTCAACAAACCGGCTATGTCGCCTCCACTTAGGCCTCCACCCTTTTGGCAAGCGCAGTTCGTGAAGTCAGCGTGATAGTCGCTTCCAAATTCTGCTGTACATTTCGCATCTGTCACGGTGCACACGCATTCTATATGGTTCACATATAACGCGAGCATTAGTTTTGAGAGCCAACTCTTTGTCACTTTTCCTTACAGTGACCTGATGGTGGCGTGGACTTACGACAGGAGGTGGGATCAGGCTGGAAGAACTTGTTTAGGACCTCGCATTGAGAGAACTTTTGAGGAAGGCATGCACACTCGCACTTGGTTGGGTCGCGAGACACTCCATACAGGGGGCCAAGTGTATCTGAACAGAATTGGTCTGTCATCGCACATCCACAGCTGCAATTAGCATGACTATAGTTGGAGCCAGCAGGGCAGTCTGTTGTCAAGGGGAAAGGCAAGTGTTAGGCTCATACGAAAAACAATTTTCTCTTTGTGGTTGTGACTGTTACCTGTTACATTCAGAGTACACACGCACTGGCAAGCATCAACGTCCAGTTGATAGAAGAGATTTTCTATAGAAACGAATGTTTATGAATAAGCTTAACAGATGCTCATGTCTTACTCGTGAAGTGTAACTTACCATTTGTACAATCAGTTTCATTGAGCTGGCACACACAACCGCAGACTGGAGGAGCAACGAACACTTCATTATCACCACAGGTCTTCGTTTGTGACAAGCAGAATAATCAATACGTATCCAGGTAATAAATTTTTATACACCAAGCGAGTGCTTATTTTACCTGCTCTATGCAAGCTGTGACAATCCTGGCGTAGACGTCCGCCACATTGACCATTTGTTCTTCTGTTACAAATTGCTATTTGGCACACGAGGCAAAGAATGGTTAGGTCACAAGACAAGGTAAGAGACTCTCTTGACAACTCTGTGCGCACTTACCTGTATAGGAGTAAGAGTTGTGTTGGGTTGTGCATTTTGAATAAAACCAACTATCTCAAGTGTGTATTCAATGTTGTCTTTCATGAAGCTATCAGTCAAGACGAGAGCAGTGAAGGTAAACACATCATCACAGGGCACATCAGCTGCAACAAAAAAAAAGAGAAAACACATCACGTAAGCAACATATGATGGCAACTGATAAGTGAGATGGAGAGAAATTACTCTTCTGGAAATTGGGATCACACAGTCCAGTCTGGGGAGTATTGTCAGTCTCAACAAAATCTGTGTAAAACGGAGGACCTTGGTTTAACTTATGGATGGGGACAAATAAGTTAATGGAGGCTACTCACATAGAGGATAGCCAATGATAAAGGGGCTGGCAAGGTCTGGAGAATCCATTGTAATCGTCAAGCGCAACTGTGTTGGGGATTCTCCAAAGATTGGATTATTGTAATGTGTTATCTTGCCTATTCTTGTGACATCCCCACTGTCAGGATTTGAAACCATTGTGATGTTGGTTGCTCCTAGATACATTAAAAAAGGTGAGCACAAACCTTGATGGTTCATATATATATATATTTTAAGAAGTAAGTACCTTGAAAACCAACTCCACTCTGGGAGAAGCAGGTGCAAGCAATATCAGAAGGGCAAGTTCCCCATCTTTGTTGATTATCATCAGGGCCAGCGTCAACCCTTGTTGCACACAATTGGTCATCATACCACGTGCAACCTCCATCTGTGCAGTCACAATATGTACATAGTGTAGGGATGTCGTGTCTAAAACTTCCAGTTACAGAGACATGGAATGTGTTTTGTACTTCACATGTTGAAATAAATGTAAGCTCTCAAGATTGCAAATCTGAAGATTCGAGAAAGAGGTTGGTACTCACCGTTGCTGGCTTGACCCAAAAGCAGACAGCAAACTATAAGAAACAAAGATTCGATAAAAAGCTGCTTGAGAGCCATCTCTATTTTATGTGTTTTCAATGCCGTCTAAATTGCACTTCGCGTATTGACTTCGAGCAGCCAAGGGAGAAGAAAGAACAGTTGAGGAAGAACCTTCCTTGTTTGAGTAAAGTCTTTTCTCTCTTACACACACAAAAAGCGTTTTGGCCACTTCACTCAGTTCGAATGTGTAAAATGAGTTTTTTAGTTGGTTTGTTTCAACTTCGGGCCGGAGCGCAGGCAAACTTTTAGTTCCATCGACCAATCAGCTCAAAGCGCGCCAACACCCCACTACGGAGACACTCCTTAGCCCCTCAGCTCCGCGAGGGCTTTTGATTTTTCGAGCAATCAAAAATCAGAAAATTATAAATCTGCCGACCTCTAACCTATGGGACCGAAAGAGAACCAAGAGGCGTGGTGTAGGGCTTCATGTTCCCAATTAATTAGGAGACTTGAAGGAAACAGGACCTTAGTGCAGTCTCAGGAAGCCAGCTTGCTTCAACAGCGGAATAGAGATTTGGAAGTCTTTTTTATCTACTTTTCCTTTTACTCATAAGAGCTGCAGTGTGTCAGCTTGTCTGAGAAGAAAGAACAGAAGGGAACAAAAAAGAGTTATTCTGAAATGGTTTCCTTCAGACAACCCCCTGTATTCTTCTTCGCCCTCCTCTTGTGCTCTCTCCTTGCAGCAACTCAAAGTTTTACAGTGACAGAGCTGCCACATTGGCAAAGCTTCGATTCGTGGGATGACTGCTATTACCCAGGCGCATGTTTTGAGAAAGAATGCACAACCACACAGGCAGGATGGGTGAGTAAGCCAATCCAAATTGTTACCTTCACACAACAAATATGGACATGGTGGACCATTGGCGCAGAGACTCCCTCAAACATGTATATGAACGGGACGGCCTTCCCATGCAGCCAGGTACTGATGTGCATCATCTTGTGTACAATGTTTATAAACATAATTAATTATTGAAAAACCTTTCTTCTTCTGCTGAACTGTTGTTTTTTCTCTTAGGTGTTGACAGGTCCTTGTGCCGATCACACGTCAGGAGTGCCAGGAGCAGGCAAATATATGTATGCCGAGTCGTCTGCTTGCTTTGGAGAGACCTTCCAGTTCTTCTCCCCCGTAGTGCAGTATTCAGGAACAGGTACCTGTTTAAACTACATACCTGCCATATATTGTTGGTTGATTTGTTAACGATCTTGTCTTACACAGGAGCAAAACTCAGCTTTTGGTACTTCATGTACGGAGCAGACATCAACGCACAAGTGGGACAGGGTTTTCTGGAGGTTGATATCTCTCTTAATTCCACCACTGATTCATGGGTTAACATTGTTAATATTACAGGTACTTCATCACCCTCATTATTCAAAACCCCGCTCCCCCTTCTTATCTGATTTTTTTTTGTACAGGGGAAGTGCAACAGAGCCCTCTGTCACCTTGGGCACAATCTGTAACAGTTGTAGACTCATTCCTTCCTAATGGAGGAGCTACTAAAGAGCAACCAGTCTTAGTTCAGTATAGATTTACGTATGTATCCTATTCATAACCTTGTACATTTCAGCAATACAATGAAGGTATCTGATCAAATATGTTATCTGCAATTGTTAACAATTACAGAGCTGTGACTGGAGGAAATAGGAAGCAAACGTACTGGAGGAGTGACATGGCCATTGACGATGTGGTATTCTCTCAAGAAGGAAATGACAACGCCACAACCCCATATATTGATCCAACTCCTCAGCCTTCCCCATCTCCTTCTCCTCACAAGGGTGAGTCCCACATTGCTCTATTGTCAGCACTATTTTCCACCATTCTCTAACGGTGATTCCAATTCCTTCTGCGGATTAGGAGACGCCAATTCAAATGGAGGCCTGGACGACGGCACTATTGCTGGCATTGTTGCTGGAGTTGTGGGAGGCTTCCTAGCCTTGCTCTTACTTCTTCTGTTACTGCTGATAGCCTTGTTGCTCCTTGTTTCACCTAGAAGGTCTGCTGCAAGACAAGCTGCAGCAGCTTCTGCAGGTGCTGGTTCATACAACCACCAGCTACCACCCAATGAACAGAACCCTGTGGCTCCTTCCTCAATGCAAACAATCCCCTTGTAAAGAGTGGATGTGCACATACGTCAATCAGCCCCCTTTTGGTTTTGTTTGTTTAGTTCATTCAATCATCATCTTTCCAAACCCCTTACTTTATAAATTGTAAAAAGATATCTAAAACATGAAGTGTATTCACAAATTCTATGAAAAAGGCCAAAACAGTTGTTGTCTATACTTATGTACAAGTCCTTACGGCTTCTTTCCTTCTTGCTTCTGCTCTACCTGGAAGTCAGGATCATACCTTTCTGCCTTAGTGTGGATGCCAGCAAAGTGGGGGTCCTTGCGAATGTTGTCTGACTCATAGCGCGGCTTGGTGCCAAGCACTTGAACATCAGGTGCACTGGTCAGAGTACGAAAGCCCATGTAAGCCCCAAACCCACACACCAAGCACACAGGCACGACCAGCGGTACGACCTCTGCAGGCAAGTACCTGCGCATCCACTTGCCCAGCCCTTTCCCTGCTCCCTTCTTGCTCACTTGCATATTTGGTACAGCGTTGTTGTTGTTTGGTGTTCTTAGCTTGTCTCTTGTTTGAGTTGATGTGAACTGCAGAACAGAAGTTCTTGGAGCCAGAGATTTAACGTTAAAACGCTGCACTGCTGAATTCCACAGAAGAGTCGTCCATTTGTGTGTGGAATTTGTGTGCTAATTTCCAATGTTTGATCCAAATGAAGGAGTTATTGAGGGATAGGATATCTGATGCAGACCAAACAGAGTTTGGGAGGAATTTGCTGTTCACAGTTGTTGTCAGATACTCAATCTCTTTAAAGGCACTGTTGTAGCTGTTGATCAGATGCAAAACAATCACTCTGCAGTCAAATATGTTCTAAGTTCATATTCCCTTCTTATTTTCTTTCCTCATTTCTGTGGGTGAGGATTAAAAAAAAGAGTGCCCGAAAAGTCATTTGTTTGAAGAAAGTTGGCCAACAAGTCAGAGAACGATACCAAACCGAATCAAAAATCATAAATCTCAAAATGTGACCAATCAATAATTACTATGTTGCGAAACCACATAAATTCTGGATATTTTGAATTTATGATAATTTTAACCAACCAAAAATCATACGGGTAAATAGTGTCTCCACGACGACAGGCCTGTCTGGTAGACTTGAGGTCGCCCCCCCTCCCCCCATCGTATACCAATATTTCTCCTCGAAAGTTTGAGTTGCCACACCAAAGCCTTTCCATTCGAGATCTGTATATCATACCTAAAAAGCTTTTATATATTAATACTAAACGAAACCAACATGGCGGACACCTACCCAGCCCTTGCCTATGCCAAACTTGATTCATCCGAGAATAAGACCCGGAAGATCGTCGTCGACGATGATGTCGAAAAGGGAGTAATTGTTATGGCCCATACCCCTGAAAACTTGGCTCAAATTCATGGATGCAGCGCTTGGGCGTGCTGCTTGCTCCTTGTCCAGATAGTACGTCGCATGGGGTTTCCCCCTTCTTTCTGCTTTTATTCTCAAACCAACGGTTGCACCTTTTTTTTCTTATCTTTTAAAAGGGAGCCTCATTTGTATTGTGGCTCGCTACGCCTCAATACTTGGCCTCTGCTGCCAACTTCTTGTTTGTGGTTATTGGATTAATTGGTGTCAAGAGCCAACGTTCTGCCTTCCTCATCACGGTACGCCCTTTACTTTCAAATTTATTTGATCAAACAACAAGATGTTCAAACCTAATAGTGTGCCCTTTTATTTTCATTCTTCTAGCATTTCATCTACTCGCTTCTCTGTCTTTTCTTCTTGGTTGTTGTCTTCTCTGTTGGCGTCTTCTATTGCAGCAGCTGTGGGTATTCTTTGCTCTCACTGGCTGCCGTCATCCTTCTGGTCAGCTTCTTGCTCAGGTACACACCTCTAGCCCTCTCCCCCGTTCTCAGTAATTAACCACTACATCAAATCTTACATCAAACAGAAAGCAGAGGATTCTCATACAAGCATTGCACGCTCCTCGTGGTAAGAGTCCTCCTCTCTTTCTTTGTGTACCATGCCGCCTCTGAATTCAATGTGTTGAGTGCAATTCTCTTTACATCTGTTGTTGTAAAATCTAACAATCCTTTTACACACTCTTCCTTTCTCTCTTTTTATTATTATAATAGTTCCACTCATAATCGACATTGACCCTCCCAAAGAAGCGAGCAAGGAGGACGCAGTAAAGGAGTCCGCCGCTCTTGATGCCTCTGCCCCAGCGGCTGCACCTGAGCAGATGCCATCCATTCCTACGGTTGTACCCATGGCACCCATGCACCAGCAGCAGTTCCCCATCAGCGTTCAAACACCTCAGGGCGAGCAGCTTGTATATATGATGTCCATGCCTCCTTACAGCATGCCCACGATGGATAGCAACATGATGCCTATGATGCCTATGCCCAATCCCATGTACATGCATGCACCAATGATGATGCCAGCCCCGGGCATCTATCCTTCTGTTCAGCCGCCTCAGTTCGTGCCGGTGTCCCTTCCCACTGAAGGGAAGTTCCTTTGAAGAAGACAAAATCATGTCATGGAGTGGTCCACCTCTCACCAGAGTTCTCAATTCATTCATTCATCCAAACTCCAAATCACAACAAGGTTGATTTCAGCTGAACCCAAACATATTAATATTAGTCTCATATGCTTTTTAATTGTTTGTTTTTTCACTATGTGTTGCATCGTAATGTAGCGCACAGTTACAACAAAATGTTCTCTATATCCGGTGTCGACGAATAGAATAAGGATTCAATTCAAATAACCAATCGGAATTCTTCCTGGAAATATAATGAGTTTTTGATCTACACTGCATTTAAATGCAGTGCAGATGTCATCACTGTGTTCTTTTCCATCCAAGATAAGTATCAACAGAGGTCAGGTACTACATATATGCCTTTGTTGTTGTTGCAACCATCATGATGGGAGTGCCTTTATGTCTTCTTCTTTCTACAACTTATACAAAAGAATTACTGTGGTACAATTACATTCTTTTGTTCTTTTAAAAAAGAGATTCTTAGTACTATTCTGCTTGAAAAGAAAGGTTGTTTGACAAGTGCTACAATTATCCATTAGCGTATAAAAATCTTCCGTCGGCGAATTTTTCATTGACCCGACCTTAATGAACATTTAATATCACTGAGCTGTACCTTCCTCTTTCTGCTTTGTGCATCTGGCTCATACTTGAAGAGTTCACCATGCCAAGCCCCGCTGCAGGCAAGGTCTCTTTTCTCTTCCTTTTGAGCGTTTTTTGTTGTTATTTTTGTTGTTATGCAGCTCAGAGCAACTCCATACAAGGACAAACGGCAAAAGATGAGGCGTTTGAGCAACCTGTGGCCTCCATGATAGCCACATGGAAGGCAACTCAACCCCTAGCTGATTGGGTGCAACTGCCATTCTCTGCAGCCTTGCAAACAATTTCATTGGGTGAAGAGGGTCAGCTTCTTGTTTTGGCCTCCCCTCTGGAAGGGCTCTTCCATTTTGATGTCAATTCCAAACAATTCTCAAGAATCGACTCCAAACTGAATCTTCAACTTCTTTCTGGCTCTCGTCTCGCCCCACATCCTTCTGCCAACGGTACTGATCATATGTTCGATGGTCTTTGTTTGTTTGGTGCACTTGTTTTCTTTTCTTCCAGTGTTTGTACAATTCTTAAAGTGCCTATTTGGGGTGCAGGCAAGTTTGCAGTGGCTACTCCAGAGGGCCTCTACTGGTGTTCGTTGGGCTCAACATGCAGCTTTACCCAATACAACTTTTCAGCTCAGATCAACGACCTCACCTTTGCCAACCAGAACTCCCTCTGGGTTGCCACAGAGAAAGGTAAGACCATCCCTTGCCATTTCTGTTTTTGTTTTCACCATACGATGGTCTTTCTCCTTACTGTGTCTTTGTTGCCTTGATATAGGACTCTATCACGCGGAGACGAATGGTGTGGTGCAGTTTGTGAACGTGACAGGTGGTCTTGGTGTGAAGACTGTTGCCTTCAGCGCTAAGACTGGTGTTGTCTGGGCAGGCACATCTGCAAAGATATATCGCTTTGATGGAGCTTCCAGATGGAACTTTTTCTGGTATGTTTTGCTCATCCATTCTCCGTCTCTTGTGCTTTAGATGTGTTTTCAAAACAGAGCGCTGATACATTGTATTGTTTGGCGATTCAATAGGATTCCTGCAGTTGTAGATGATGTTCCCACTTCTATGGCTCTGGATAAGGAAGGTGTTCTCTGGGTGTCGAACGCCATCTGCGTGAACAAACTCTATCCAAATATCACAATGAGTCGTGTGAGAGGAGAGTCTGGTCTACCCACAGCCAACCTCACAGCTAGCATAGTATCTCAAAAGAGTGGATCTGTATGGATTGGGGCTAAGCAGGGACTCATACGGTATGTTATCCATTCGCAAAAATATTCCAGAGTAGCCTTCTGCGGAAGAGATGCTGTGTTGAGTGTTGTTTTAGACTATGCATTCTGATTTGTACACTTCGACAAAAAGCTACCTTGTTCCTAAGGGCAGCAGTGGCGTTGATGCATACAGACCAGCTTGGCGCTATTTCTATGGCGCGCGTTGGCTTCCTGGCCAAACATTTGCCAAAGGACAATCGGTCATCTCCGTCGCAACGACATTAAACGCCAAGGGTGAGGAATGTGTCCTGGCAATCACTGACGGCGGCATCTCCTTGATCACAATGGAGATCTGGACATTGAAGAAGAAGGCAGAATGGTATCAGGCCATGATTGAGCCTAGGCATGATAGGTTTGGCATGGTTTGCTCTTGCAGCCTGCAGTCCTTTGGAAACCTCAGCAGCTGGACCGAAGATGTCAGTGTAAACAGTGGCTTGTGGACAAGCATCTATCTTGGTTCTCAGATCTTCAGATATGCTGTCACCAAGGTTATTTCTTGTTACCCTTTCTAAGAATTAGATTAAAAGGGTGTCTCACACTGGTTTCTCCTTTCAGGATCCCAAAGTCAAAGAACAGGCATGGAAGAACTTCGAAGCTATGGGTACTGTGCACATTTGCATATTTCTAAAGTACAATACATAAGTCCTATAACATTTTTATTTCCTGCTTTCTGTTTTTCTGTTTTCATGAATCCTGCAGAGTTCCTAAATAATGTGACTGGAGTTCCAGGCCTAATGGCTCGTACAGTGCTACAACAAGACAACCTCCCTAGTGGTGACAATTGGCACTTTAGCACAGCATATCCCGGTTGGGTTTGGCTCGGTAAGAGGGGACTAAAATTTGGCTGCTTCTTCATGTCCCTCGCTTATTAAATCTTGCTCATCTCATTACAGGAGATACATCTTCTGATGAAGTGGTGGGCCACATGTTTGTCTATCCTCTGGTTCATGATCTGCTGGCCGAGACGAAAGAGGAGAAGGCGAGGTCCGTGCGCCTGATAAACAACACTATGAATAGCATTGTCGACAACGGCTTTCTTCTCATAGGAGTTCGTAAGGAACACACCAGATGGTACAGTTTTGCATTCACTTCCCTTTTTTTTTTGGCTTTTTCTCATTTGTCCCTTGGTGTTTGAAGGGGTGTCTGGGCTCCTGAGTTCTTGAACAACAATTCCTCGTGGACCGACGAATGGGGGCCCAATTCCTTGCAAATTCTTTCTTGGTTGCTTTCTGCTCACAAACTCACTAGCGAGCCCAAGTTCTTGAAAGCCTACAAATATCTTGTGGATATGCACCAGTATGATATTAACGTCATCAACTCTAAAGACATCCACCCCAGCGATGATGATTACTCTGACAATGTAATTTCCGTTATAGCACATCAGACATACTTGATTGGTCTTTTTTGTTCTTACATCTTCATTCATCATCTGCAAACAGGAGCTAGCTTTCCTTTCCTTCCTTACCTATATCTGGGCCAATCCTTCAGAGATGCGAACAGCTTTCCACATCGGCTTTGAGCGCTATTGGCAGATCGTGAGGAGCATGAGGTCATCCCTCTTCAATACCATCTACGCCAGCTCACGTCTGTCAACGACGTTTGACCTGGATGCCACCATTTGGACACTCCAAACTTGGCCGTTGAGTCTAGTGGACTGGCCTGTGGACAACTCCCAGAGGTTGGACATTCGACTAGGTGTAGAACTAGACAGACAGGACCAGATCAACTATCTGCCTCCAGTTTTGCCTTATGATGAAAATTCTTACACAAGATGGAACTCAAACCCATTCCAGCTCAGAGGAGGTTCTGGATACTCTGAAGACGAGCCAAGTGCCTGGCTGCTGCCTTACTGGATGGCCCGCTTCCTTGGTCACCTGGAATAAAGAATCCAACCAACTTGCATGCAGCAGTAAAGATGCCGTCAGTATGATAAATTTCAATAACAAGTGAGGAATTCATGTTTCTGTGGATGGATTGGTTTGCACAGTGCTCATGTAGTCATCAGGACACACAATTGTGAGCCTCAGCACAAACCCACTTCCACTTTTAAAGATGTGTGTGCAAACCAAGAGGACAAGGAATAGAAGAGTTTGTTTTCTTAGTGACTTGAACACAAAGAGTGTTGTTAAGCAGTTTTCCTCAATAATGCTGGGTCCCCAATGGTACTGACTGTAGAATGATACGTGTAAGCTGATGATAGATCTGCAGAATTATCATTCTT
>CDFI01107320.1:4861-21185 GCA_000826405.1 Acanthamoeba divionensis | reverse complement strand
TCTCCACTTCTCAGTCTCCTCTGCCATTTGCATACCAGCAAGTAGCTCTGTATTGGTTTGGCCTTTTGTTCTTGAGTGTGTTGGGATTGCAGATTCCTCTTCCTCCTCTTCATGGTCTGGGTATTGTTCATCAATTCTCATCGGCTCTGAACATTTACTCACTGTCGCTTCTGGGTGTGTCATATCATCCTCAGCCTGCTTGGTTTCTTTATTGTTCTGTTGTTGTTCTTCTTCTGTTATCATGTCATCGTTTCTTTCAAAAACTCTTTCTTCATTCTTATTTGTTGGTTCTTCTAAATCAACATGGTCATCTTCCTTTCTCTCCTCTTCAATTAAGGTTCTTATGCTTGTGTCATCATTTTCCACTTCCTCATGGTTCTTTGGTAATTGATCTTCATTTTCAACAACCAAAAATGGTTCACCTTTTGTCCCTTCGCCTGAAATACAAATGCTGTTTCGATGAAAGGAAGAAGAGTAAAGATTTGCTGCCAATGGAAATTCTTGCTCTAACTCTAGTGGCAAGGCCCTACAAGTATCTCTTGAGCTTTGTTTCTCTATTGCAGGAGGAACATTCAAGTCAAGATCAAGGCAAGTGTCATCCAGGTAAAAAGGGGTATGCAGAGGAAGGGGTGCATTGAAAATTGATGTTTCAGCAACAGACCACAACAACGCTGGTGGGCAAGTGTGTTGCAGCTTGTCGTCCACAACCTCCTGGCACCCCAAGCCTGGTGGGTAAGTGAGATCTATCTGTAGTAAACACAGATCAGCATAAGAAAAAGATGTACACGGTGGGGGCAGCATGAAGAGATCAGAAAGGGAATTCTTGGGATGCAAAAGGGAAAAAAAGAATGACACAAAATGTCAAAAATGAGTGTTGGGTCGTAAGTTAACTTGCCTCTCTTGCACCTTCCCGCTGCATCCTGGGGCCTGAATCTTTCAAACAAGTAACAATTCTAGATTGCCTTATCTGCATAATTCTAGATCAATACAGATTTTTCGGAATAATCTGCAAATTTACAGATATTTCTAGATGGGTTCGACTGTGTTCCTCTGCGCAAGAGTGAGACAAACGATCCCCAGCATGCAACCTCCTCCTGTCTCTGGTGCCACTTTGCTTGAACGTGAAAGAGCAAATGCCTCTTTCCCAGTGAGGGAGCTCACTTATTTTCTGGATGGCGACAAAGCCATAACAGACCGAAGAGTATGCTATTGCCCTTTCTCCCCCCCCCCCCAAAGGCAAATGTTTGTATGTTGTTGACCACTTTCCTCATGTGTCTGATGTAGGCATTCTTTAGAGATCTTGTGTCAAAAGATCCTGTCTTTGACAACAGTGACTACTGTTTCAAGTCAAGAACTGAGAGATACAAAAAGGCACTTGAGCTTGTGAAGCATTTGCAGCTGTATAAAATCAAATATGGCCTCACTGATGGAGATAGAGGACTGTTTTTCAGAGAGGCAATCATAGATGGACTTCCTACTGTCTTGCATGAAATTGCCTTTGTGCCTTTCATCAGGTTTGTTGCTCCACAAAGAACACTTGCAACAATGCGACGGCATAAGTGGATAAATATATTAGGAGAATAAAACTAACCCCTCTGTTCTCTCCTCACGTGAAGGAGCCAAGCAACACCTGAACAGTGTGAGAAGTGGTTACCTCGTGCAGAGAATTATGTACTTATCAACCCCTAACTATCTTCTGTATGTATGATGCACACTCATGTTCAACATATAAATACAACAGGCCATCATAGGATCTTATGCACAAACTGAGTTAGGTAATTAGATTCTTTCCATGACAGCATCATGTTGCACCTTGCTGACTATTCCTCAACCACTGCCCTGTCACTGTAGGCCATGGTTCTAATGTGCAAGCTTTGGAGACCACCGCGACATTCATTCCCGAGACAGATGAATTTGAGCTGCACACACCTACTCTCACTGGTATGTTGAGCTTTTGGTCATTAGTTAAACCGTTTTGTTTGAAACAACAAAATGTGTGCAGCCACAAAGTGGTGGCCAGGCTGCATGGCAAAGACAGCTACTCACACCATTGTTATGGCTCAGCTTATAATTGGTGGCAAACGGTTGTATCTCTACCTACATTTTCTCTGTGACGTGTCACAGTCTTCTCATAAATTATTAATGTTCCCTAGGTATGGCATTCATGCTTTTCTGTTGCAACTGAGGTCACTTGAAGACCACATGCCATTGCCAGGGCTTGTTTTAGGTGACATAGGACCAAAACTTGGAACTCCAACAGTTGATAATGGCTACCTGCAGCTTAACCATGTGCACATACCACGCGATAATATGCTCATGAGATATGCTAAGGTACAGTGATGTGTTCATGTAATGATTGTTCTCTGTGAATGTCAATAACACATGTATGCATATGTCTTAATTGTCATCTGTCATTCCAAATATTTAGGTGGACAGGCAAGGTGTCTACAGCAAGCCACCGCACGATAAGATTTCCTATTTTGGCATGCTGTCCATTCGTGCAAACCTCGTTGAAGATGCATCCTCAAGTCTTGCACAAGCTGTAACCATTGCAACACGGTACTCTGCTGTGCGTTGTCAATTTGCTCCTTCCAAGGACAAACCTGAGAGACAGGTACTGACCACCCACCAAAGTTACACAATCCTATTTTCTTCTTGTCTCCTTCATTACATGACATGAACTGTTGCATGGTTTTCACATATGTGTATCTATAGGTAATTGATTATAGGATGCAACAATACAGGGTGTTCCCTTACATTGCCGCCGCCTATGCTCTCAGGTTCACGGGCAGACACATGCGTAAACTGTTCAATGACCTCTCACAGGTATAATGTAGATTCCTGAGCATTATTGTTAATTACATGGCAATTGAATAAAATGAACACTTCAGGGCATCTCAGAGGGTAATCTGGCGTTGCTTCCCGAGGCACATGCAACCAGCTCAGGCTTGAAGAGTCTTACTACTACCATTACCGCTGAGGGCATAGGTCGGTGTTTTGTTTAAACACAATTTATTCTATGACTTCAGGCAACACTCTAACCATATGTGTACATATTCCTTACTCCTACAGAGGTTTGCAGAAGAGCATGTGGAGGGCATGGCTACACCCATTCTAGTGGTCTTACTGAGCTCTATGCGAATTATGTTGGCGTGTTAACAGCAGAGGGAGAGAATTTCCTGTTGACTCAGCAAACTGGTCGTTACCTTCTCAAAGCCTACGAAAAGTTGCGACGCAACGCTGGAACGAACGCAAATCCTGATACATCAGGCATTAGATACCTGGAAGGCATCGATTCTTTGCTGAACGAAAAGTGTGGAGCTGCCAAGGAAGAGGACTTCCTTCATCCTCAGACTCAACTGCGCATTTATATGCACTGCTGTGCCAGGCTGTTGCACGAAACCTCTCTGCAGATGTTCGAAGAGGTAAAAACGTAAAACAAAACAAAACAAAACAAACGAAGCATCTATAAAAGATGTGTGTACAGGTGTCTTAACTGGGCCTTGCTTTTTACAGCTCCAATCTGGCAAAGAACCTGCAGAGGCGTGGAATTGTATGCTTGTGGAGATTGCAAGCCTCTCCAAGCTGCACTGCCTCTACACGATTGTGTCTGCCTTTGTTGCAACCATTGAGACAGTTAAAACGCAACAACCTGAGATCTATCCTGTACTCAAGAGGCTCAGTGATCTTTTTGGTAAACAGACATCCGAGTCATGCTACTCGATGAGAAGAGAGAGCAGAGAGAGGGAGGCTTTAGTTCTTTTTGGTAGTTGTTGTGGTTGTAATGCAAAGTGGTTTCTTCATATATATATTTAACTCTTTTATTTATTTATTTTTATTTTTTTCAATGACAGCGTTGTACTTTTTAGAACAAGAGATGGCGCATGTCTTGGCTGATGGCTACCTATCATCACAGCAGGCAACACAGGCAAGCATACCCCTCCTCACATTTCTCTTTCTTTCTTTCTTTCTTTCTTTCTTTCTTTCTTTCTTTCTTTCTTTCTTTGTTTGTTTGTTGGTTTATGATATCATAAAAGACTAAAAGAAGATATAATGTTGTAAGTCTTTAGCATATGAATAGAAATAATATGATAAATGGATGATGATGATGATGTTTAATTGTTTAATTGTTTAATTGTTTAATTGTTTAATTAGGTTCGTCGGCTTGTACGCCGTCTTCTGGTGGAACTGCGTCCTGATGCTGTAGCACTCGTCGATGCCTTCGACTTTTCTGATCATACCCTCAAGTCTTGCCTTGGACGCTACGGTATATGCAAACCCCAAATGAAAGAAAAGAATCTCTACTCTACTCTCTTTATCTCTCTCTTTATCTTTCTCTGTTTCTTTCTCTCTACACACAAAAATGCATGATTGAGAGATAAGACTCCAAGAGATGTACACACAAGAAAGCACTCAGAGAAAGGAAGGTTCTTAATACTACTTCTTCTTTCTTCTTCTTTTGTGTAGATGGTAAGGTCTATGAGGCGCTCTTTGAGTTTGTGCAGAGGGAACCTCTCAACCAGTGTCCCATACCTCCTGGCTATGGACAGTACATCAGACCTCTCATAAGGCAGGAGCTGGATGTGGCACAGATCAAGGCCGCGCTCTAAGATGATGGAATGATGATGATGATGTGGATCAACAACAATCTTCATCCTACACACACCAACTCAGGTCACACCAAAATCTCAATATTGCTCTGAATCAGTTATATTTTTAAGAGTTGTTATGAATGCAGTGGGCCCTTTTTTTTGTGAGAGTTCTTCTCTTTATCTCTTCTCTTCTTATCTCTTGCTTGCTCTCGCTCAAGCATGATACCATCTCGGGTGCGTTGTAAAAGTCGAAAGGAATATGATGAGTGGAAAGAAGAAGATGAACAAGAAGAAGCTTGCAAACCCAAGCACTCTTGCAGTGGTGTTAGGAGATCTCAAGAAACAGCAACCACATGCCCATGGAAACCAGAAAAAGAAGCCAAGAATGAATCTGTTGGTGAAGAGAGAAGAGAGAAAGATAGAGATTAGACCAGTGTCCTCTTGTAGAAACAGAATAGGTCACATTACAACCTGCCCCAAAGAGACTTATGAAAATGGCAATGTTGGGTACCTTCAATATTTCACATTTTATAGAGGTTGTAATGTGACCTTATTCATCTTCTTATGTGAGCTTTTTTTTTTAGTGAGGGTTGATCATCAACGCCCCAAAGAAACAAAACAGAATGGTGATGGTGAAAGCGGCGAATAATATATACAAGATCACTGCAGGCATGACGTCTTCGTCTCCTCTCCTGAAGTAGTAGCCACTGGAGTCCCATGGATCGCTGAAGAAGGATCCTTCACTCTCTCGCACAATGTAGACCCTCTCAGGCGCAGTGCCATAGTCGTAGGTTGTAGGGCCAGGGCCAGGTGGAGCTCCAGCTGGGTGAGTGCTCATCTCTGCTGCAGCAAATGCTCAAAGCACACTCACTAATTAAGTTCTAAGGGAGCACGTCTTGTCAGAATGAAAGAGAGGAACCATCTTTTTGAATGAATATACACAGCTTGTGACAGAGAGCCAAACCTTTCAATCTCGCATTGCTATCCATTCGGGAGCACGTTGCCGTCTGCCAAGCACCGCTCGGAAGCTGATCGACATTTGGATCACTTTTTTGCAGCAAACAGCTCCATTAGGCGTTGTGTCTCATTCGAGGAACCGAACGGCCTTTTCTGGACAAGCCGGCTCATTTCTGGACAAATCGGTTCGTTTCTGGATTTATTCAGAATTTTCTGTAAATGTGTGGATGGTGACTGTTGAAAGAGATCATCATCATCCTGGCCTTGACTACACCGAGCATCTTTTTTCATATTACCTCGAACTAGAGGACAAGAAGAAAATCAGCTGAGCCTCTTGCCATTGCAGTGAGATCATCATGGTTAAGAAAAACTATTCTTGCTACTTTTACCCTGGATGGGGTGGTATCTTCGCCAAGGTTCATAACTGGGTTCATGTGTGTTGTGTGATCCACAGATCCATTGGATTCAAGTCATGAACGGCCAGGGAGTCATTAGGCTGGACAAGTGGTACACTGTGCACTCACAGGTAAGTAATCCTGACAGGACAAGAAATGACAATCTTTGACTGGAGCCTTGACCCCCTTCCTCTCTACTGAACAGAGAGAAAGAAACCACATCAAAAAAGAGATGAGATTGCTGGTCTTAAGGAGAGATATCAGAAAATGCAACTTCATCTCGTGGCAAGGACACACCATTGTATATAAAAAGTACAGATGCCCATATTAATGCTTGGTCTTAATCATCTCTGCTTTATAATTCATTGTTCTTCACCATCACATAGGTATGCGAGCCTGTACTTTATTTTTTGTATTGATTTGACAGATAATGAACTGATACACCTTGAGGTATCTCTTTCAACATCACTCTTGTTAGTTTGTTTGTTATACTTACAACCTATTGTTTTGTGTATAGATAATGCATTTTCTGGTGCACGCCTTGGATAGATACTTTCACAACGTATGTGAGCTTGACCTCATAGAAAACTTCCAAACGGTATACATCACAACTCCTAATGAAATAGAAAAAGAAGGCATGGAGAGGTTCTTTCTGGTTGCAATAAGCATGAAGGCCACTGTTACTTTTGTTTTTTTCATTTGTGGTTATTATTAATTAATGTCTGCTTCAGTGCTATCAGTTACTAGATGAGACTATCATGGCAGGCGAACTGCAGGAGCCAGAACTTGGTGAGATTACGAATGGCGTGGCCTGTGCTGAAATGCATCAAATCAACGAAATCATCAATGAGCATATTCCTCTTTAAGAGAGAGATCGCACCTTCGTTCATTTCCTTGTTGTAGTTGGATGAACAGAAAAATGAACAAACAAGTACCAGTCTGAGCTTGATTTTGGGTGTTGCGATGATGCCACGAATGAAGGAGTCTCAATTCAACATGATCAGAACTGAACACAATCCCATTTATTTATACCTATGAGAATACGTTTGTTTTTTCTCAGGGCTGGAGCACAATTCATCAATTCCATTCCTTGCCGAGAACAAGGAGGTGGGAGGAAGTACAGATGGAGTAATGAACTACTTAGTAGGGTTGTGCGCAAAGAAAAAAACAGAAAGTTTGAAATTGATATATGGAATTGTCTGACAGCCATGCATCCTCTTACCAAAAACCCTACAGACAAATCCTACAACTTACCTAATATGGTTCACATTTAAGTAAGAAAGCTCTCACATATGGAGATGCATTGAGATCCTCTCTCTCGCTGCTCTCTCTGTGCGCCAAAACAGATTCCTTCATAGGCAGTGAGATCTCTAGGAAAAAGAATAATAATAATAAGTTATATTTTTCAATCAGATGATAAGTGTTAAGATGTGTGTGTGTGTGTGGTTTTGAAGAAAAGTGGTCTTCTGCACCTCCTCCTCCTTCTTCCTCTTCCTCTTCTTCTTCTTCATGCAGAGGCAGCCTTTGCTGCAGCCATGTCACCTTCGAACTTGCGCATGAGGGCATAGAAACGGTCAGAGAGTGTTTGTCTGTTCTTGCGTGGCAAGTGGACATCTATCTGTAAGCAGGATTTGCTGCATAGCGGGCAGCAGTTCTTTTGTATGACCCCAGGAGACTGGTCTGTGTCCTCCTGAAGTGAGACAGCCACCTAACATTGGATTGTTGTTAGTTAGTTAGTTAGTTACCTCGAACGAGTAAATGTTGATAGATGAGGGGGGCAAGATACCTGGTCTTCATGCAGGTGATTAATTTGGTCTAAACAATGGCTGCAAAAAAAGTGCCCACAAGGTCTAAGTTCTGCAAAACAAAAGTCAGAGAGAGACTTTAACAATCACAACAAAATGCGCTCCTCTATGAAAAATGTATGTAAATGGACACTCAAGATGTTTTGGGGGGGAAACAATTTAATGTCTGGGGGGGATCTGATCTTTACCTCTGTCGGGGAAAGCAGAAAGGCATATCCAGCAACAATCTGAATCGTTCTTCTTCTGAAGCTGCAGGGGACCACAAAGAAGAAGTGCTGTATGGAATTAAACAAACAAACAAACAAACAAACTTTTCAGTGAAATGTTGACATAGAGGACGACATAAATGTAACTCATCATCCATACCTTTTTGCATGATGGCGATTTTAGCAAGGAAATAGCTTGAAGGAAGGCACTTTGACAAGATTTCTATGTTTGCACGGAATTTGGCCAATTCATCTTCATCAGAGATGGGATACGTGAACGTGTGTTGCCCTGGCCACGTAGGTCTGTAGCCTATGCGCAGCCAACCCTATGTGACACATTGGAGGGAGGAGAACGATAGTACAAGTTAAACTCTAGTGTACAGTGCAAGCTCGTTTCTAAGCATCATACCCTCATGTTTTGCACAGTGCGCTTCAGCATGTCTTCGTCTGCAGAATTACAGAACACTCTCTTTGATGTTCTGTGAACTGGGCCATGACACATTTTTTCCTGAGTGCAAGGTACAGTTCTGCTAGAGTGGTAAGACTTAACTCATGAAGTAAATGTGTTTAAATCAAAGGCTGAACTAGAGGTGTGCGGTCTATCACATACTCATTTGGACAAAGCAGACGAGCTTCACAAGGAGCTAGCTTATCAATGTGACTAACAAGTTCTGTAAACATTTGCAGAGCTTCCATCTGGAAAGACTCTGATTTGAGGGTGTGAATAATAAACTTGTCCATTTCGTTCTGCAAGTACAACAATAAGAGATGCTTAGAGAAAAGACGATCATGCGGAGTTGCACGTATACAGTCAATTACCTGTTTGTTCCTCAAATGATCAACAAAAAGCATGGCGAGCATTTGAAGAGCTGCCTCTCTGCAACGCAAGAAAGTAGCTTTATCAAAACGGTCGCCAAAGCTATATGTGTCCACAAAAAACTTGAAACTAGAAGAAGAAAGCAACTAGTCAGTAGAAATTCAATCGCGACGCACAATGTGGATAAATGGTTTTAAAAGATTGCTATGATTTTGTAACTTGGGAGAGGGGCGAGCGTACACAATAGACACCATCTTGTTGTTTGGTTTCAAAATAAGGCTTAATAGCTCTGCCATGCGAAGTTTTTGGTCAAATCTGTCGAGAACCAAGCGGAATAGGAGTAGCCATACATGAAAGGAATACAGCATACCCATGCCCTCCCTCGTATTCATGCGTCTCTCTAATAACCCTTCTAGCAATTTCTGTTAGTGAGAGAATTATATTAATTCTAATCGCCAACTCGGAGGAAAGATTGTAGAAAAGATCGTGTTACTCTTAATTTTCTGATCTGGAGAGCAAATATCTCTTCGCCATCAATAAGCATTGGAGGTTTTCCAGAAGAAGAGCGAATCTTCTTAACTTGGTCAATGTGAGGAATACACATGCAGTGTACCTGTATAAGGGGAAATAGTTTATATTGTATGTATAACGAATGACAGGAACAAGATTAAAAGGGCACTGCCTTACCTCTGAATATAATCTGAAGATTTCTATATTTTCTTCGTTCTCAAAAAACTTGGATGTACATTTGTCCACGTCAAACTCTTCCTCAAGACCACATTTGTTATATATTAAAACCTGGTTCTCAACGTTAGAAGAATGTTTCGAATATACTCTTGTTATATGAAATAAATGATTGCGTCGTACCAGAGCAGGGCTTGAGGCAGAATCTACACTTTCTGTTGATGCAAGGGCGAGTTGTCGAACACGTTTCATATAAGACGCATTTGCAAAAGATTCTGTGACAAAGAGTCAAGTTAAAATGCAACGGTACTGTGATATTTCCAAGTTATGACAATGCTAATAGCACGGTTATTACCATTCCAAATAAAGATTACAACATCAGATGTGACAAAAGCTAAACGGGAGAGGTTATCAGAGACGGCTTTCCTTCGCGATTCTTGATACTCTATGACCCCCATAGTATCAAGAAGTGCCATTAAGCGATCAGATAGTGCCATCTAAAAGAATATTAAGATTATGGAAAACCGGGTAAGAAAGTGGTTACTTTTCCTGTATGGAATTTTGATTTGGTCTTTGTCTTGGTTTTAATTGTTATTAGCCAGCGCTGATATAAGAGTAGGTATTAAATGCACCTTGGGAGGTTGGCCGCCATTTTCACCCTCGAGGTCCAGGAACAGGGCTCGTGAATCCTCGACAAAGCCGTCACAAGCGAAAAAGTTGACATTGGATGTTGTGGGCGCATTTTGAAAGGGCGCAGCCACTGGTGGGATTCTAAAAAATGTTGTTGTCAAAATCATTCAGCATAAGAAAGATGTTTTTTGGCCATAGAGAGTGCAGATTTGTATGATTGAGCAAATAAATTCTTACTCGACCCTTCTGGTACTGTTAGGGGACATGCATTCATTCATAAGAGCACCAACAAGGGTACTCTTGCCCACGTGGGTATCGCCCAGCACTGAAATTACGTTGGAAAGGGAACTCTTATAAGAGTCATCGCTGCGCAGTTGGTACCAAATATCATCATTCAACTCCAGCTTGAAGCTCTCACTGAACCTGGCCAGCTCACTCTATTAAATGCGTTTGACTGATTAATAAAGAGCATGTGCTGATGATAAGACTGCATTTTTTGCTTCACCAGTATTACGTACTTTGCAAAATGTTTGGCTTGAAGGAGAGCCCTGAGGTCTGTTTAGGGCAGCAAGCAGGGGAAGCAGAGTAGCCTTCATCTCACTAATAAGCTTTTGGTTGCGCAACACGGCATTCTTCGATTTCTATGAGAGCAAGTATCCAACCATCAGCCCAAGAATAAGAAGAAATGAGCCGTAAGCATATGATGTTAAGGTTCTTCTTACCTTCCACTCCTCCAAGGTGTGCAAGATCAGCCACATCTTTTCTTCGTCTTCTTCGCACAGGTCGTCGACGTCTATGGCACGAATCTCTTGCAATATCCCTGCAAAGTAGCACATTCAGAAGACTGTTTCTCCATAACTCAAAACATTGGATGGACCATATTTGATCTAGGGCAACAGCAAGAGAAAGAAAGGAGATTTATTTTGAGGTTTGGGGGGGATTACTTCTAACTGTTGATTCAGCTGAGGAATCCTCATCTTCACTTAAAGAAGGGGAGAGAGGCCTATCCAGAACTTCATCTGTGATTTCTTGGGGGGCCATGAATTGAAATCCTTCTCCTGATCCTGATCGATGGAATTCCGGAACACCCCCCGAGCCGTTTCCATCAAACATGAAGGTGCTCAACAAAGGGGGCATAGATGGTGGTGCATCCATTGCTTGCTTCTGCAGATGGAGCGGCCTGGTAGACTTCTGTTGCGTTTTCTTTGCCTTCTTCTTTTCTCTTTCTGAGACTTCAGGCTACTGAACAGCTAATAAGTCGGCTGTTGCGACAAACACCTGCAAATCATCCGACCAATTAAAAAACAGAGATCGCTGAAATTTATTTGAATTTTTATTGGTCATATTCGAAACCTACGACGAATGATAAATCATAAATAAGAGTTTACCATCAGATCCCCCCTTTCTTTGAACCAAATACCACAGATATTTGTCGACAATTATTAAGATCAATTTAATTTCGTTAATTATATCCGTTTGATTTTTGAATGGGTTTTAAAATCCCTTTTGATTTTTTATTGGATCGACATATAGATATTCAATTTACACATCATTGCATATTTAGCTCGGAATAGTCACATCCCGTCACTTTTCTATCTTTTTTCTGAGTTCTTCCCACAAATAACTGGTCATCGGAACCAAACTATTGCTCCGCAGAGCAACTAGGATGTTTTTTTGCGTTTATTTGATTTTTGATAGCTCACCCAAGTAGGGCATCCAGCACAGATCTACTATCCCAAGGGGAACAGCGGCGAAAGCTTCTTTCCCAACCTGTGCGTGTAAGTTAAAATTCCCGAGCTACTACACATCGTTTTTCTCTACTGGGCAACAACACTTTACCCATCTTTCCTTCCATCTCACAAACCAAGACACACTCACTCACCCCTCTCACTCACACAAGATTGCAGTTGGCCCAGGCACGCACAGTTTCCCCTGTTCTTTTTTTTCTTTCTCTTCTTTCCCCCCTTTTCCTCCCTTCTGCAGCCCTTTATCTTTCCTTTTCTATCTTTCTTTCTTTGGGGAAACAAGAAGGAACAAATCTGTTCTGTCCACTGCACTCGGAGGGAGCAAAGTAATAATTTGATTGTAGAATATACGGTGAATTTCCGAGAGGCATTGTACGCAGAACGTCAAAGATACAAGAATGATGGATGAGCCGTTTCCCCTCTTCGCTTTGCCCCAAGAATTAGCCCTCCACATTTTGACCTTTCTGCCCCTCCCAGCACTACACTCCGTGCAGCTAAGGTACTAAATCAATTCTTTTGATCAATCATTCGTTTCGTGCAATTTCATTTCATTTCTTTATTTAATCAATCAATGAAATGTCTATAATTATTATCTCCCAGTTGCAAATATCTTTATGATCTTTGTCAAGACAATGCGCTGCTGTGGAAACTCATCGCCAAACAGACGACTGGTTAGTTCACATCCTTCAAAGAACAATTTTAATTGTCGCTACATCCCCCCCCCCAAAAATACATAAAGAAATACGTATCATTTTCGATCTTTTTAACACGAAAACAAAACGCTACAGCAAAGGAAGCAATACCTTCAAGATATAAGAGTGTACTGGGATCAAGGAGTGTAGATTGGCGCAGTTATGTTATGGAAAAAGTCACATTGGGCAGACAAGGTAGCCAATTATTCCATCAGCGACACTCTTTTCATTTTGTAAAATGGGTTCTAACATTCTCCGAATCACTAGGGGCAATTTCATGGATTTGCCACAAGACAAAGCACGGCGACGCTCCTGTTACCCGTTACTCCCACACTGAATCTGTGGTTGGCAAAAAGGTGAACGCCCGAAGGCTAAAAACTCCTTCAAAAGATTAAATGCAACATGCTAATTCTTATCCTCATCTTAAAGATTTATTTCATCGGCGGAGAGCACGTAGAGCCCTTCCGTTTGAATGACATTTACTGTTTTGATACCGGTAAGTGGCTTTTGTTGTTGAAGTCGGTTACCCTCCCTTCTATAATGATCCCTCTAAATGTGTTCCTGGCTGTGTGCATGTTCGGAATTGCAGAGACATATTTTTGGAGCAAAATAACATTAAGGCATGGACAGCCACCTAATTTTGCACGTCACACTTCAGTGGCTGTTGGTTTGTTCTTCCTTCCTTCCTTTCAGTTCAACTTAAAAACAAGACCAAACAATTTGTAACCATACATATGTAGGTAAGTTAATTATAAGTTTTGGCGGTTATGATGGTGTCGGCGAATTTTTTGATGTAGCAGTGTTTGATACAGGTAACCATCACCCCAAGTCTTAACATGCTTCATACAAAGCGTGTTAAATATCATTAGACACTTTTTGAATAATAATCTGATGTGCTGTTCATTAAACAAATAACAGAGCAACTAATATGGGCTGCCCCACAGTTAAGAGGGGACACCCCTCCTCGTCGCTCTAATCACGCTTCTGCTGCAATCGGCACCAAAGTGTAAGTCTTTCCTTTGATCTCTCTTCATAAAGGTTCTCAATTTAATGGCATTTTCATTTTTATGTGACACAGGTACATATATGGAGGCTTGAGACATGAGGGGAAAGATAAGGAACAAAATTATAATATATTGGATGACCTGTACGAGTTGGAAACTACCACATGGACTTGGCGAAGACTGTGCCCAAATGGCATTGGTAACTTGAGATGACTAAGACACTTTAGTTGTAATCATGGCGGCCCAAGAATATGAGAGAACTGACAGAATTGTTTTCTTCCCCCTCTCCATAGAGCCCTCAAAGCGCATAGGGCATCGCCTGATTGCCGTTGGCAAACGCTTATTCTTGTACGGAGGGGGAGTTTGGTCGTTCAGAAATCCTTCCTGGGAGGAGAAGCTGCATGAGTTTTGGGTTTTTGATACAGGTACACACAACAACAACAACACCATCATAGGCATCTTCTGTTGTTTTATTTATCCTTTATGTTAGTTTTAAACTGTGTGCTTAAGTAAACTTTTTCAACACAATGCAGACACAGAGACATGGTCTCGCCCTGAAACAGATGGGGAAATACCACGCCTGTGCTATCCCTTTGTCTTTGTGCTGGGCCATCACATCTTTGTGGCAGGAGGACAGACGACAGGGTCTTTTCTTTCGCTGTGTCCCGAATTCTTCGTCTTAGATACAAGTAAAACACTCTCCCTGCCTTGTGCTGGTGGTCAGCTGAATTAATGTCTTCTTCTTCTTGTTGTTGTAGAGATTTTTTTTGTAAGAAGAACAGTTAACTGATGCCTTTCTTCTTCTTCTTCTTCTTACGAAACAGTAACGCTGACTTGGCGTATGATCACTGACGAGCTCGGGACGGAGCGCAAGTTCGTGCGAGACATGGGCACAGTCTCTGTCGTGCACCATTCGCCTTCACACATCTCTGCTTATTTCTTTGGTGGCTACTGCGCCGGGGCCGTGAAGGCCGATGATGACTTTTATGAGCTCAGGTTCAACGATGTACATTTCTTGGATTGGGAATGCAAGGACAAGGACAAGGACGACGATCCCATGGAGATCTGTTCTACTACTACTACATCAACATCAACATCATCATCTACATCAATGATAACAAGTTCAAGTGGTGCTGCTTCAACTACAGCTGCACCTGTTCCTTTAGTGGCTGCGCCCGTGCCTGCCATGGCTGCTCAAGCCCTTGGTGGTGGTGCTGTTGCTGCTGCTTCCAGCAATGGCGCGGGGCCCACGTTGTACTTTAAGAAGCACAGAAGCAGGAAAGACAGTGAGGGAGATGACAAGTAGAATCAACAACAAGAAGAAGAAGAAGGAAGAAGAAGACACACATCATGCCTCTTCAACAACACCCATTGACACATTTCATCGTCGTCATCGTCAATCACCAACAGTCTTTCCCATGGTAACACTATCACACACATCATTAACACCCATACATACATGTAATATATAACGTATAAGGACCCATCTGTGAGAGAGTTGTTTTATTGAGCCCCCTTATTTATTTATTATTTATTTATCTATCTATCTATCTATCTATTAAACTATTAAACTATTAATCTGTATTGTGTGGTCTGACAAACAAAAGAGATATCTCTTTCTTGTGCACAAGCTTACTGCTTGTTGCTACTTTCTTCTTCATTTGCTTCTTGTTGTCAGGCCAAGCAAAAAGGTGGCAATGTGCAGGCACCTGCACAACCCCCCCCCGTGCATTTGTTTTTTGGGTGCCCAAAAGGTAAATTTATAAATAGCAATAATGAGACAATTTGCAGCCCCCCCCCCAAAGCGTGAGGGAAGTGCGCCTGGGCTTCTCTCATTCTTTGAATCGTTTCTGTGGATCTCGTGCTTGCTGCAGGCACCTTTCCCTTTCTAATCACCCTGAACTGTTGGCCCCAACAGAACATAAAACGAAGTTTCACTGCTGTGTGTGTGAGGAGGTGGTTGTGTGTTCTTCCTGATCTTGGATCCAAGATGGTCATCATTTCGCCCATTTCTTTGTTTGTGGCGTTCGCAAATTGGAAGGAGGGGGAAGTGCTCTTTCTCAAAATTTTGAGTATAGTCTCTGCATTCCTGTCCATTATTGGATGTGTATTTATAATGTATACCTATATCGCCTTGCCTAAGCTAAGAAGCAATTATGTTAGAAGGTACGGAGATGATGCCCCCCCCCAAATTTTTCACCATTGATCTAAAATCTGTCCCTTTCTCCCTCAAGTTTGGTGTTTTGGATGGGGGTCGCAGATTTGGGAACATCTGTCCTTTGGATACTGGCCATTACGTTCAACGAAACAACTTACAACGTTGAGTATGGCTGTTTTATTATAGGCCTCCTGCAGGTACAAATCCAAAATCAAAGCCCACACAACACACCATTGTGATACCTTCAAATGGCATTTCCACTGGCCTGAACATAAATTAACCAAAACTCTTCTCTCTTCCTGTTGTGAATATCCCAAAAGATATATTTTTATATGTCTTCAATATTTTGGGTCTCAAACATTGCAACAGAGATATTGTGGCGACTGACTCATATCACGTTCACACCTTTGGGAGAGATCAAGGTGCCAACTGATCCTTCGCCCTATGGTAGCTACTATCACATCTTTGCTTGGGCCGTACCGTTGTTGGTCGTGGCTGAGCCAATACTAAGGGGAGAATATGACGAAGACTCACTTAAGTAAGTTACTGTTCTGCCAACTTCACATAGAAAGATAGAGCAACACACACACACACACACACACACACACACACACACACAGAGAGAGAGAGAGAGAGAGA
>CDFI01107318.1:0-13601 GCA_000826405.1 Acanthamoeba divionensis | reverse complement strand
GGGGGGGGGGTAGCGAGGGATGGAATCATGCTACGTACAATAGCTTTCCAAAGTTCTAGCATCTTTCAATACGTGGCCACCAAAAATCAAGCGTTGCTGTTCGGGAGGGATATTGGTGTGGCTTTGCAAGCTGTTCTTGAATTCAGCCACAGTTTGGGTGGGCTCCGCGTCCACCGTGAATTTGTCCCCGTTTGAGCATTTGATGCATACCTTCATGTTGTTTTAAAATTAATTATTTTTCTATTTTAGTGTTTTCTCCAAGCGACGATGAAACTCAGTCCTGTGAAATTAACGAAACTAATGCCCTGGGCTATGACAGATAACGTATTCTAATTAATTTGAAGCTCAGTACAGAAGGAATTATCTGTGTATGCGCGCGTGTGTAGCGTCAGGGATGTGGTGTTGTTGGGGGGCGGGGGTGGGGGTATGTGTGTTGACGAATGGGCCAATCAAAAATCAGACACGAGGGCCATACTTTTTGGCGGCCAATGGGGCATCGACACCGTCCAACACCCAACAGTGAGTTGGCGGTTTTGACTGTGTGTGTGAATGCTGGCGTGGACAACATCAAATGTGGTTGTGATGATGTGTTAGTTGTGGTGTGTGTGTGTTAGTTATGGGGGTTTGTGAATATGTTTTTATTTTGTGCCAGCAGTTGTGGTGGCTTTGCATTTGGTGGAGATGTGAAGAGAAAGTAAAATGGTTGGCCAACCATTTTGTTGTCAATCTCTTTTGTTCATTGTTTGGTTTTCTTTCAACTTGAGTGTTTAGCTTGATAAGAAAACAATATAATGACAAAAACATAACAAATAACTTCTTTCCACCAGACCGTGTGTCTGTCTATTGTTTGGTGTGTGTAAAGCCCACATGTGAGAGAAGAGGAGGCATGCCTTGGAATAAAGAGAGGTGATATATGCATAATGAAGGGCTGGACTGAATGAAGAGTTTGTTGAGGATATGAGAAGAGAGATTGCTTTTGTGTGTGAAGCTTGGTGGGCTGAAGGAAGGGCTGGAAGGTTGGCTGAGAGGAGACAGTGCGTGGAGCGGGCATCATGATTGTATCTTGGAAATTGAAGCAAAGCAAAGGGTCTGTGACTTGGACTGAAACCTAAAGAGAATAAGATATATATATATCACTTTCTGAGTTATATACACATGGTAACACTAATTTGATTAGCTTTTTGGGGAAAGGAGAATGAGATATACATATATGTGGTGGATGGGATGGCCAGTCTAGGCTTGGGGGTCTTGCTCTTGGCATTCAGCTTCCTTTTCTTCTCTTTCACTGCCTTTCCCTTGGACAAGCTCTTCTTCTGCTTTGTTTGTGATTTCTGAATGTTTATGCTTTCGCTTCACGCGATCTGTCCATAAGGCCATGAGTTAAGATCAGTTGATTGATTCAAAAGAAAAGAAAGAGAAGAAGAAGAAGGGCAAGAGTACCTGGATTGGGTTGATCAGGATTGGGGTTGAAATAGACCTTTCGTGTTGGGATGGTACGTTCAAACGCCATCGACCAGTTACCAGTCTCAGCCACAATTGTTAATATTTCCATGACTGAGAGAAAGCACAACAGTAGCAAAGAGGAATAAGAACTGTGTTAGTTTGGAATGATGCTTACTCACATGAACTCATGAAATGTACCATGGTTGATGTTTAGCACAGTCCGCGAGGCTTCAGAGTACTGCCTTATGGGCAAACACGCCGTGCGGATTCCCAAACTCTCAGCTTTGTTCAACGTCAATCCCTGCAATGGGTGTGTGTGTGTGTGTGTTAGAGAGAGAGAGAGAGAGAATTAAAGTCTTTCCTTCTTCCCTTTTACACGTATGTCTTTTCACAATTCCATCACTTCCTGTAATTTAAACCTTACCCTCTTGATGTTCACATCTGCGATTCCTCCAATAATGTATATGTGGTCATGTTCGACCGTCTGCAGGACGTTCTGTGAGTCAGGCGACAGGTATGTGATATTAGGTTTCTCATCTGCAAACACATCAATGAAACAGCGTTCATGATGGCCCACTTGCCACTTGTCTGAGCCATCTATCTTGGCCAGAGCATCTGCAATTCTACCCTTGAGGCTCGTAATGTGACATTCCAGAGGTCTTTTGCTCCTTCGAAGCCTGGAATGTTTCATTGAGCATTTGCCTCTAACTCTTCTTTTTAAAAAAATATAATTACTTGACGAGAACGTTTACCATCCATAGCAAATGCTCAGCTGGCTGGCTACACTGCGCACTTCCTGTACTAGTAGTAGAGGTTCTCTTTACTTCCTCTTCTCCCTTGAAGGCTTATATTTATGGCCAACCATAAAATCTCTGCTCTTCTCTCTCTGCTCTCGGCTTCACACACACACACACACACACACACACACACACGCACACACACACACACACACACAACACGGAGAATAATCCAGTGCACTGACCTTGTGAGAAAGGACGTCTTGGAAGTCCAGGTCTACAACGACGCGCGGTCGGTACTTCTCCAAAGGCACACAGGTTTTTATGCGCCTCTTGCCTGGCACTTCCTCCCCTGATATTGTGATGTGATATATGTGTGAACCAAAGGAAGGGTTGGTTACGGGGGGGGGGGAGCATTTGTTACCGTTCTGTTTGGCCAGCAACTTTTCCTGTTTTTTTATTGCTCGCTTCTTCTTCCTTTTCTCTCGCCAGAACTCTGCCCTTTGCTCATCTGTCACATGATTCCTCTTCATCTTTTTTTTCATTGGCTTCTTCTCTTTGGGGGAGGCCCCTCCCATGTCCGTTCCCTCGCCTCTGCTAACGTCGGCATCATTCTTTTGAGGACTTTCAAATTGATGGCAAATCAATTCTGAGTTCGGAGAAGGCTGGGCTGTTGGCATATCTCCAAAACTCTCCATCTCCTCAACAATTAATGAGATGAGCAGCAATCTTGTACGATTACTTGTCTATCTAGAATGATGTAGAATTTTTCCAGGAATGCAAAAAATAACTTAAATGGATATTTTATCCATTAGAACGTAGAAAGATGTAGAATGGTGAAGACAGGTACAGACTGTTCCGGAGAATAAATCACTGGCCGGTCATCATCCCAAAATCACTGTCAGGTCACCATCCCTTCAACATGAGGAACTGAATTGTATCATCTTCCTTACCATATTACGTTGATCAGAGTGATTGATCAAATGATTCACTCAAAGACAAGGTAAAGTGGTACAAGTGATTTTTCTTGCCCACATGAAAAAGTACTTTTATTTCTTTGATTTTTAATTGGTTAAATTGAGACATTTCATCTGAATGCCATTTGTTTAGATTCAAAGCCGGGAAGGTCCGTTAAAAAAATAAAAATAAAAAAAAAGCTTTTTTTTTGAAGGAAGCCAACAAACATTCAATTAATTGTTTCTCTCCCCCATCATCCACTCGCAGAGCCACAGCGAAAAGAAACGCCCCATATGTCTTCCAAGTATGACAGCTTCCGCCACATGCTGGATGAGATGATGGGAGCAGATAGAAATCTGCTGCCTAATGAAAGAAGAGACAGGGAGGTTCATTTCAGCGACGAGGGCATATGTAAGTATTTCATTTGCGGCCTGTGCCCTCATGAACTGTTCACCAACACAAAGAGCGATCTGGGACCCTGCCCTAAGAAACACGACGAGAATTGTAAGGAGCAGTACGAAAAATGTGAAGAGAAGTCCAAGTTCCCCTATGAGAGAGAATTCATTTCGCGCCTGCAGTCTCTGATTACCGAAATTGATGGAAAGATAAGAAGAGGCCACGATCGCCTTATGATACAAGAAGAAAAGGAGACGCCACTCAGTTCAGACAAGGTGGAGAGGCTGGACATAATTAATGAGCAAATGGAACTGCTGTTGAAGCAGATGGAAGATCTTGGCGCCGAGGGTCGCATCGAAGAGGCCCAAGCACTGGAGAAGCGCATTACAGACCTCAAAGCAGAACAGGATGCCATCAAAAGGGGACCAGGAGGTGGCCAGCAAGAGAAGCGACTCACGGTATGCGAAATATGTGGCGCATTCTTGGTTGTCGGCGATACCGAAGAGCGGGCGAAGAGCCATGTTGAAGGCAAGCAGCACCAGGGCTATGCGAAGATTCGAGAAATCTTGGAAGAGAGGAGGAAGAGAGCAGATGATGATATGAGGAAAGATAGGGACAGATATAGAGAAAAAGAACCATTAGAGAGGGATAGAGACAGGCGCGGAGACAGAGACAGGGACAGTCGAGATAGGGGAAGAGATACTCGACGTAGGGACTCGGGCAGAGGCAGAGATTACAGGGACCGAGATAGAGACAGAGATTACAGAGATAGGCGAGACAGGGACTATGATAGAGACAGAGATAGGAAAAGGGACAGAGATAGAGATTCATCGAGGAATGGCAGCAATCGGGACGCTGAAAAGAAGCGACAGAGGTTTGATGAGGAAGAGAATAAACAGGCGTAATGTTGGAGGTTAGTGGGCTTCTTATTAATTCTGTCCTCCTTAAGCTGTGGTTTTCTCTCAGTTAATGTTCAACGGAAATGATGATAAATTGTAGATGTTAGTTAATTTGATGATCTATATGCAGATTTTGACTGATTAATTGTGGATGTTAGTTAATTTGTGTTCTGGAAAAACCTTTATGTGAATTAAATAAGCATTTTGAACATTCAAGGAGCCAAATCTCTCCCCCCCCCCGCGCATTCGTTTGCTAAAACTGTGCTTCTGTTCAATAGAATGTAGAAGTATCATTTATTGAGAGTAGAGCCCAAGTGCTCTCCTCTCTACTGGACCTTTACAACACACAAACTGTACATCCATCTCCTCCTCTCCTTCCATGATGGGAGCCCACCGTCACGGAAACTAATCCACACATCTCTCTCTGCGCTCTCAACGTTCTTATCATCATCATTATTGTTCTCTTTCATCTCTTTCATCTCTATTTCCTTTGTTGTTGCTGTTGCTGTTGTTGCATATCCATGAAAAACTTTCTAGGTACCTGCTGCGCCATGGCCTGCTGCTGCTGCTGTTGTTGTTGTTGCTGCAGGTTCTGCATGCCAGCAGGCGTGACCATGGCGCCTTGCATGCCGGCCTGGGCCATCTGCTGTTGTTGCTGTTGCTGCATGCCCATCGACTGGTTCATAGGCGACATCGGGTTCATGGGCGACATGGGCGCCATGTTCCCTGGCTGCACGCCTGTTGGGATAAAAAGAAAACACAACACACACGCCATCATCAGAGATACAATGCATCAAAACTGAAAACAACAGAACAGAACAGCAGTTACAATCAATATTAGAGTATATACCTATAGACTGGTTCATTTGGGACATAACGCTCTGCTGTTGCATCCCCATTTGCGGATTCATTTGTGGTTGACCGGACATCTGTACCTGCATGCCGGTGGGAGTCATCGGATTCATCTGCATGTTTGTGGGCGTAGAAGGGTTGCCCATGGGCGCGGCGGGAGAACCCGGAAAGGCCTGTTGCGATTGTGCCCCAGCGGGCGCCATGCCCATGGCAGGTGCCACCATGCGACCGCCTGTGCGTATATGAAGGTTGAGCGAGAGTCCAAGGTGAAATTGCTCTTTTCTTAGCTAACAAATTCCTAACCTTGCTGTTGTGCCTGTTGCTGTTGTGGCGGTTGCTGTGGCATTCCTGAGAACGAGCCACCACGAGCTGTACGCATGGGCTGGCCTCTCATGGATGCGGCGGCGGCTGCGGCAGCTGCAACAGCGGCAGGACCGGGTCCTGATCCTCGGGTAGATCGATAGGTTGCCATCATTGGATTCATGCCACCTCCCATAGCGCCTGTAAGAAGAAAGAAGGCTCAATATGAAAAGGAAGCAGATGGGCTGTAAGCACACGATGAAAATTACCCTGCATAGAACCGACAACGTTTCCAGGAACTCCTCCTGAGGCAGCCATGTTCATAGGCATGTTTACATTCATGGGGACGTTCGTCTGGATGGCGCCCGGCATGGCAGCACCTCCTTGCTGAGGAGAAGGCACATGATTGTAGACCATCGGTTGTGCCTGGCCCATCGGCCCAGCCATGCCGCCTACGGGAGGAGGGCCTGTGGCTCCCATCTGCCCAGCAAGGTTTTGAACCATGGGCCCACCCATTGGGGGTTGGCCGGGCATCTGCCCTGTTACTTGGCCCATAGGTCCGCCCATTGGAGGCTGGCCAGGCATCTGCCCTGTTACTTGGCCCATAGGCCCGCCCATTTGTCCTTGTCCGCTAGGTCCTGTCATCTGTGGAGTGCCAGGCGTCATTGGTCCTGCACTCATTTGCAAGGGACTCGGCACGGGCCCGCTCATTTGACTATTAATTGGGCTGGGTACAGGTCCACTCATGGGACTCATTGGCACACCCATCTGACCGCCGCTAGGGATTGGACTGCCCATCTGGCCAGTATTAACCTGAGCCACACCTACGATAATGTGGGAGACGAGAGAATGGATTAAGCAAAGCGCTACAGGACCAATGATAACTAAGGTATGCAATACAAAAGAATGAGAGAGACCTGGATTCATTTGCATGAAATTTCTGTCGAAGGCGCCAGTGACGCCTGGCTGGGGTGGCTGCCCTGGTCGTTGCTTTTCACCGCATGAATGTAACAGCTCACATTATACAAGGAAAAAACGCACCACAACACGAGGCACGGATCTTACCGGCATACGAGGTTGGCCAGGCCCACCAGCGCGCATTTGGGCGGCCGCTCCGCCCTGAGCTACTAGTTGGTTGTACAATTGTTGCTGTTGAGCGGATGTAAGACCCCGACCTGCAGGCCCTCCACCCACACTGGGGTTGGGTGGAACAGGGCCTCTTTCGGCTGTGCCAATAAAATGGACTGGTGAGTTATATCGTTTTATAAAGAAGATGCGGACAGCAAGGACAATACCAGTAGGCGGGGCACCAGGCGTGCCAGATCGCTGGAGAGAGTTCCGCAGTATTGTCATATAGTTCTGCGATCCCTGTGGAACAGGCTTAGGTATTGGCTGTCCTGGCGGGGCCCCTGCCTTCATATTCTGCAGCTGGAATTGACAATGAAAGTTATAGCATTAACAGGTGATGCCCCACACAGCTTATCAAATTTGAGAGGTGTGTGAATACTAATGCAGGCCGAGCCGAAGAAGAATCAAAGATACATATTTTGCCTTCTTTTTGGTAGAGTGATTTTATCTGATTAAAGAAAAACTCGGCTTGTTGCGAGTTACCTGCGCAGTGTGTGTGTGTGTGTTGAGTTTATGTTATCAGATTGAGTGTGATTGTCTGGGAGGTCTCGAATAAGGTACCTATTGGAAATGGGCAAGAACTTTCATAACATGATTCTGGGGTTAGACCCTCACTGATGAGCGCTTCGTATCCGTTAGAAGTACTCGTCGGTCGTATTTCTAAACAGCAACAGCTGCGGCCTACAATGAGCAGAAACACAACGGTTAGAAGAAACCAATTACATGGTTTCAATTGTCTTTCAAGGAAAAAGAGGAAATGAGTATATACCATCTCTGCCGTGGAACTGTATACTGCGTACGGGCAGCAAAGGTGGGCGTTTTGTATTTATCTTTGGGCCCAATGTGCCAAGGCTGGGAATAATAACTTTTGCAAATAAAAGAATGTTGTCAACATAAGAGAAGATGCAATAAATAAAAAAATTAAGAAATGCACCTGGTTTTGTTTTATCAGCGTCTTTTATTGGCTTTTTGCTGAGGAGCAGAGCCTCACTTTCTGTTGTATTCGCTAGAGATGAAGGTCTATAGTTCTTTCGATTCAAGAAATCAAGTAAACCAAAACTGCAACGGTAAACAGGAAAGTCAGTAAAGCAAAAGGGAAGTAGTAGTAGGGAGCTATTTCAAAAGGAAGACAAACCTGAGTGCACCTTTCTGATGGGTTCGAAGGAGTAGTAAAAAAAAATGTCAGCCATAAGCTTTGGAAAGGATGTAATTCGTGAGAGGCTTATGAGTTTGACCTTGGGAGCGGCGGCCTTTTCTCCTCGTGATGCCGAGATTGCAGAAACAAGGCCATCCTGAACCCTCCTTCTTACAGATCTCTTTAGGTTGAACTTATTCTTTTGGTAATACAGAAAATTGGCTACCGAAGCGATCTCGGGATTGGGGTCTAGGCATACAGGAGGGGCAACAGAAAGCTACAAAGAGGAGGAAAAAATTGTTGAACAGTGATAACAAGTCAAGAACAAAAATAAACTAAGAGCTCTTAGTTTGAGAATTGCCTACCAATATACTCTGTTCTACTTTGATGAGCTCTTCCGTTGTCCAATCAGGATGTTCGTTGCCTATCTGCTCAACATCGCTTATGAGTGTCTCCGTGTCAGGCTGGAGAACCATAGGAAATAGTGAGATGAAAAAGAAACGCTTCACATCGATTATTTATTTCGTCACCTGTAACAGAACCCTGCGCATAGATGGTGGAGCTGCAGGATTGCCACGAAAATCCTTTAGTTCCACAACAAGACAGCCTATTATGCGCATTAGAATAATAGGCAACAGATGCAGATTATCTTTTCTTCAAATTAAGGGCCAAATTAGTCTTACCATCGTAGTAAGTGCATGGAACTTCGTCAAGAAGCTCCACAAAGTCTGGTGGCAACCGAAGCGAATCAATGGTTTTGACAAAATCTTTTGTAGAATTGTCATAGGGGTATGATACGCTCTGCAAGAAGTGGGAAGCGTGTTAAATTATGAACATGAGCCAACAAAAGTGGTCTGCTTTGAACTTGGGGAAGCGTATTGAGCGAAGAAAAGAGCAGTGAGGTTAAGAGGGCGGTACATGGTCACCAGGCTGGGGACCTCCCAGAGTGAAGCCGTTTGGGTACAGGTTGACAACAACAGATGTCTTTATGTCTGTCAATCGATCGATTGTGGATGGGAGGTACTGCGAAAAGTGTGTATCTGTGGAAGAGATAATACACGAAAAGAAAGAAGAAATGAGAGAAGAGAGAGGGAGAGCAGAGAGATCTGTGGAATAAAAGTACATACCTTCACATTTGTTTCTAATTCTTTCCAAACGCAGCCTTTCTGTCAAAGAAAATAAAGACTGTTCAGCATCTTTTCCTGCTGCAGACTCTGCCGCTTGGGCCTAGAATAAACAAAGAAACAGATGTAAGAAAAGGTACAGCAATGACCTTTGGAGAGCAGAGCATTGTTTTGGTTGGCCACAAGCATGGGTATGGTGACCACCAGGAAATATGGTTAGCCAAAAAGAGTCCCATATTAGGACGAGGGGATAAGAAGCATACCTCTTTCTTTCTTTCTTTCTCTTTTTCTTTCTCCCTCTCTTTCTCCTTTTCCCTCTCTCGCTTCTCTTTCTCTCTTTCTCTCTTTTCCTTCTCTCGCTCGCCCTGCTTGCTGCTCTGTCTCTTCTTAGCAGCCTTCTCTTTTACTCCATCTTCTCCTTTCTCCTTGTCTCTTTCTTTCTTCACCTTCTTAGAGGAACTAGACGTTCCCTTCGAGCTGGTGTGCGAACTGCCACTCGTCTTTGAAGCAGAGGACTTTGATTTCTTAGCCACCACTTTCTCTTTCTCGCTTGTAGCTTGCTTTGCATCCTTCTCTTTGGCCTCTGCAGAAGAGCTTTGTTTGGTGCTCTTCCTCTTGTGGCTGCTGCTCGAGCTCGAGTGCGTCTGCCCACTCGTGGCAGAGCTACCGCTGCTGCTGTGCACCAGCGACTTAACATTCTTTTTTGGAAGATTGGCCAGCGCCCAGGCCTCTTCTCTCTTCCTGACTTGCTCAAGAAACAGCTTCTCCTGCCCCTCCTGCACTCGCTGTAACCACTTCTCCATCTTTAGGCCAAACAGCACGTCACAATACCTACGCCTCATCTGTTCACCCTCTTCCCCCTCTTCCCATTCCCACTCCACTTCACTGGAATCCTCTTTGGGCTCTTCCTTGTGATGAACAGCATGATTGATCTTATCCAACGGGTCGTGACCCTTCTCAGGTTCCAAATTGAACTGAAAGTTGCTGTCGCCCACACCCAAATCTTCAGATGCTCCAAAATCACATCTAATTTCCTCATATTTGGGCTTCATCACGCTAACATTGACTGCCAATTTCTCAGATAAGCTCAGCTGCTTTGATTTCTTTCGAAAATCGAAGTGAATTTTTTCTCTGGGTCCATCTTTCAGAAAACCAGCGGGGGGGGCTGCTGGCGGCGGCGGTTCATCTCTTCTTCTCTTACGATCCTTCTCTCCATCGCTGACTACAGCAGCAGTCTGGAGCTCCTTTCGTTTCATGAGCAACAGTTGTGTGTAGCGCAAATGGCCTCAATGTTCAATGTAGTGACCGAGAGGGGGGCAGCAACGGAAACACAGAAGGTCAGTTTATTGTGACACCACAAAGGAATGCAAATGGAATGCAACGGTAAAAAATTATTTATTCATATATTTATATTATAATAAAGTTTTTAATCATGCCATTTAAATCTTAATATCATTCAAATAATGATTGATGTGATTATTTAGAAAAGTAAAGAAGTAACCTTTATTAATTTGAATCCTATATTTTTAAAGTTAAAAAAACCAGTGTTTGTTTTTTGTTTTGTTTTTTTTAAAACTTTAAGAGTTCTTGATTATAACTTTTTTTTTCACATTGTCATTAACATTTGTTGATTTGCTTATTTTAAACAACATCTGCTTGTTTATTTTTTATGGATTATATCTTTAGTTTGATCAAATTAACAATAAATAAATAAATAAATAATATAACAGAGATGGGGGGGGGTAGTACGAGTTTTTTTTTATATAATGTGTGGGCACACAATGAGAAAGAGCTCTTTTCTTACAACCAATCAAATGACCTTAACACTGAACAGGGCAGAGAGAAAGAGATGCATTTAAGAAATGTTAAAACATTAAAAAAAAACTAACATACACTTGCTTACTTACTTACTTGTTCTACTTTTCGCCAAGGACGCGTTGCTTGTAGGTGTTGTAGTCGACCATGGAGTAGTGCTGTGGTATGGGCCTGTTGTCGTCGGCGTCCTTCTTGCCTTTCTTTGACTCCAAATATTTTCTCAGAATGGGCGCTACATCATGCTCAAAGTTGGGCAATGCGTGCCTGCCATTCATTAGAGAGAGAGAGAGAGAGAGAGAGAGAGAGAGAGAGAAAGAAAGAGAGAGCAGAGAGCAGAGAGCAAAGAGAAAGAGAGAGCAAAGAGCAAAGAGAGAAAGAGAGAAAGAGAAAGAGAGAGAGAGAGAGAGAGAGAGAAAGAAAGAAAGAAAGAAAGAAAGAAAGAAAGAGAAAGAAAGAAAGAAAGTAAGTAAAAGAGAAAGAAAGAAATAAAAAGAGAAAAAAGAGAAAAAAGGAGTATGTGTATTAGAATTAAGACGTGTAAAATATTCGTTGTCAGGACTTATTGAGAGCAGAGAGCAAAAGTGTGAGAGATATGAACATCATCATCTTGAGAGAGTGATGTGGTGATGTGGTGATGTGGTGATTGGGGTTAAATTCAAATTACCTAAGGGTGGCTGTGTATGCAATGATGAGCGCTTTCAGTGTCGGGAATGTTTCCACCTCGCCCGCAAACGAGAAACCGTTAGGCAGACCCTGTTGTGTCCACCAAACAGAGATATGAGATGAGATAAATTGAGGTGGAGAGAACAGAGAAAAGAAAACAGAGATAATGTTCAACATGCTACTTCATAGATGCAAATAGATTCTTTTTAAAAGAACCAAAATGTTACTTCAAGTAGAGCACCACAACAAAGAAGACTTAGGTATATATATGTGTTGATGGAATTCCATTAACGAACCTGTATGAGAGCGTGCTTAAGTTCGTTGTGTGCTGCAACGTATGAGGCGGCGAAGCATCCCGGCTGCGAACTGAAGCGGATTAGGAATGTCCCCTCGGGCTGACCAGACAGCAGCTCCTGGGCTTCTTGAGATGACACGTCGCCATGGAACCAGCTATTTGAGCAATCCAGAGAGAGAGAGAGAGAGAGAGAGACGTATGGTTAGCCATAAGCCTTGGTATAGTGACCGTGGGTCTAGGCGCTTTCGCGCTCTGAGTGCTTTCCAGTAGCTCATTAGCCAGAGAGAGAAAGATGAAATCAGAGAAGAAGGAAGAGAAGGAAGAGATTGAACCTTTCTCTGGGCAGTTCAGAAGTGAATGGGTACTGAAGAAACACGTGGTAATGGTCAACGATTTCTTGAAGCGATCTGAAGTATTTACTTGTCTCCCCTTCCTCTTCGTCTATCTTGAAGCCCTTTGGCATGCAGCTGTACAAAGCAAAGCATACACAGTGGATAAAAGTTCAGAACAAAAAGGGAAACCATGAAGAGAGCAAAGGAAAGGCTCGACCTCTGGATGAGGATGTGTAGAATTTTTTTGGATTCTTGCACGAAGGCAAGTGCAAATGAACCTCCTGCAGAGCGGCTGAAGCGAATAAGAAACGTGCCAAGGGGCTCCTCCTCCAACAGCAGTTCTGCTTCGCGCGATGTCAAGAAACCGTGGAACCACCTAAGGCACAGAGAAAATTTGTTAATCTAGTGGTCTGACTCTTGGGGTACAAGAAGAATATGCTTCGCGAAAAAGTATCCGAAACTTACGGTGCTGTAAGGATATTTCGAACCTATATCGATGTGGTAACAATCAAAAAGGAACGTTTTAGCACATGAGGTACAAAAAGATGAGGGCCTTAATAATAGCTGTAATAAATACATACATTTGTCACAAAGCAGGGCAAAGGTCCAAAGCCTTTTAGGAATTCTGACCATTTGTACATATTTACATAACCAGTGCCTGAGTTGTCTGCAAAGAAGAACGCAACAAATGTTAGACACCTGCGCTAAAGAGATCTAATTATAAATACTTTACCTAAAATATGCTTTAGCAGAGCTCTATCATCAAGTGAAATTGTAATCATCAGAGCAGATGAAAGCTCGGTGATAAAAGTTTCCCATTCCACATAGAATGTCTAAATACCAACATGCAACAAATATCGAAAAGAGGAGACAAAGTGTAGAGGAAGCATAAGTGTGTATCAGGAGACAAATAAAAATACTTATGTTGTTTGCCATACCTCTTGTCCAAAAAGCTTAGCCCACAGCTTCTTCCCTTCTGAATCCTGGATGATTTCATTAGAAAGATGCCTCAGGTGCTGATGCTCTTGGGCAAGATTCTTTCCAGCCACATCAATAATTGATGAAAATCTCTTAGCCTCTCCCACATAACCATTTTCGTCTGCAAATAGTAGATCTATGATGTTTGAATCATATTCTTAGCACTCCTTTCCACTGTATTCAAATACAAAACAGGAAGGGATTCATTCTTCATTTCTTACCTTCATGAGAGGCCCTCTTAATTTTATCATAACCACCAGATATTTCCACTATCTCATCTTCTTTTCTCTCTTCGTCCTGTTCCTTTTCTTTACTTGTTTTCTCGTCTCCTCCCCTCTCTTCCACAGCTTCTCTCTTTTTTGATTTTTTTACATCCTTCGTTTTTTTGCTTACTTTCTTTTCTTTCTTTTCGTCTTTTTCTCTTTTTGGTGACTTTTCTTTCTTCTTTTTCTTTAGCTCTTTCTTTTTTGCGTCTTTGGTTTCTTTTGCCTTTTTAATCTTCTTTGCTTCCTGAAGTGAAACAAGACAGCGTCATGAGCCACTGATA
>CDFI01107316.1:0-13833 GCA_000826405.1 Acanthamoeba divionensis | reverse complement strand
TTCTTTGCGTCTGGGGCTGCTGCATTAAATGCTTGCATACGAAAATGATCGTGACATTTGTGATCGACACGAGCGCTTCTATGAACCAGCGCATTTATAATGGCCTGAGCTTGCTTGATTGCGCAAAGGCCGCCGTTGAGCACTTCCTTAAAATCAGATTTAGAGAAATACGCAATGATCGTTTCTTTTTGGTAACATTTGAAGATGGTCCTGGAAGTGTCAAGGTTTGCACCCTCTGTTCTTTTGGGGGGGCATGATGAACTTTTCTGAATAGATCATGCTGCAGGTTGGATGGACAGAAACATATCAGAAATTCACAGAGGAGGTAAAAAATCTTGTTGCCTGTGACCTCTCAACTGTAGGACCTGCGCTCAAGCGTGCATTTGACCTTCTCAACCTCTCGGGCGCTCGCATTCAGCATGGCTTTGACAGCTATGGCCAAGTAAGTTGTTTCGTGTGACTAGTTGCGAAAGATGGCCCAATCTGATGTTACTCTGTTTGGGTGGTAGGGAAGGATCCCCTGGCTTATAGAACCTTCTGTGGTGATTCTATTAACTGATGGTGGAGCCCTCACATCAACGACTGGCGTTATGAACGGGGTACCCTCTCCAGGCCTAAATCTCTCTCTTCTCTCTCTCTCTTACACACCACCACCACCACCACCACCAAGATGCATGGCTAACCATACATCTCTCTTCCCTTCTCTCCTAATGTATTTCTGCTCTTTGTCTGTCCACGTTGATGTGTTTTGTGACATCTATGTATGTATAGTTGGTGTTGCCCCCAACTTCACTTCCGGGTGCAGAGCTCACGATTGAACCATTCCGCTGGGACCAGCGTCTGTTTAGCATTCTGTTAAAGTCTGCTGCTTCATCTGCAGATACTCCTGGCACTTTTTCTTCACAATCTGAAATGACCCCAAATTCTCCCTTGGGACAAATAACGGCCATGAGCGAAGTGACAGGTATTTATATATGTTAAACATTGTCCAAGGCACATTTAAACAAGCCCTTTCTTTTCTCAATTTGCATGTTACCAGGAGGAAAGTGCTATGTGGCTTCATGTATGAAGACGCTTTTGCAGTGCGTCGAGTCAGTGGCTAGTAAAATGCAGCCCTGTATTGTAGCCAATTTTGAGAGGCTACAAGAGGAAAACGCAGCAGCAGGACTCGCCCCCACCTCTCAGCACAAACTGGTTTACGTGCGCAACAACCCTGTTCAACTGGTTGGGAACTGGCCCCTGCCCGAGCCATTTTCGCCAGACTCTATACTTGACAGCGCTGGAGGACCTCTGGTATGAAGGAGGAGTTGTGTTGCTGGTTTGTAAGCATTGTGACATGTATCAATCGCTAATATCACCTTATTCTTTTTCTCAGCCAGCGCGCGCGGCCCAACCAGTTATCTACGTGCGCACTGTTGAGTCGGATCCCTTTATATTAGCTGGATTTCCATTTGATGAGTATGAAATGGAGAACTCGCCCCTCACACAAGCTCTCCTTACGTATTTGACACAAACCAAACACGCAGCCGTTTGCTGGCAGGTATTGGCAATCGTTTTTTCCTTTCGTTTTAGTCTCGTCCAATGACCTTCAGGTTTAACTTTCTGAGACTGTTGATCCCATTAAGGTATTTGTGATGAATAGCTTAAAAGGTGGTGGTCCAGGAGAACCATTTGGCTTTTTGAAAGCAAGCAGGCGCAAAACAGGCCACAAAGTCGTCACACTAGTCGTTTTGCCCTATAACTACCCTGCACTATGGCCATTGCTTGGTAAGATCTTCCTTCTTCTCTCTGTTCTGTTTCAGTGATAGTAATAGTTGTTTAATTGTTCCCATAGATGAGTTGGTCAATCAGCATAAATTTCAGCCCACAACCAAGTGGCGAAAAGAATTTGATAATTATCTTTCTCGTATACCTCCTTACTACTACCCCTTCTTGAGAAACGGTAAGTGATTTGTTTGTTCTCAAAGATTTATTGCACTCAACGTATCTAATATTATTTGTACACACTCGCAGCTTTAAAGAGATTTGGACCTGTGGTTCCTGAGCATTTAGAGGACGCCTACATGGTCTCCTTGACATCAACCATCAATAAGCTCAAAATACAGGCCCAACAGGTATCTCTGTTTTTCTTTATGGTACTTGTGGATAGATAAGCTTTTGTTAACCATAACACAAAAATATGTTTGGTATTTAGGCCAAGCATGAAGCTGAAAGACAGCGCGTAGCATTTAAACAGGTCAAAGAAAGCTCAGGAATGCCAACTCCCGCCACAAATAATGTTGCATTCTCTACTCCTCGTCAGACTTCGTCAACAACTCGTAACTATCACAAACTCTTAGACAAAGGATCCTCAGCTAAATGTAAGTTGTATCTTTGACATCCATTAATTGTAGATCTACACATAGCATCTAATCACTCTTCAACTTACACTCAGGGCGTGATGAAGAATACCAGGGGAGCGACTTAGGGCAAAGCAGCCTGGAAGCTGGAGAGAGTGACTGGGGAACAGGAGCGCAGCAGGCCTGGCGCAACATCCTTGATATCCCCCGATCCCAGCTAATGCGCCATTTATCACGCCTCCATTCTCGCGTATCTAATGCCACTCCCACACATGACGAACAAGGTATATCCTATTGTACATCTGCATCACCTGCAATCATTTTGTTGTTCAAACCTCTAAACATCTTTTTATGTTTTAGAGGTGTTACCGAAGCATGCAGTGCCAATAGGAGCTATGGGCAACTATCAAGAGGTGCTCGCCAAGATCAAAGAACTTCGCAGTGTGGAAGACGACGACCAGGACAACGGTAGACGCCGCGCTGTCTTCTTTGGAAATCCCTTTGCCAGAAGCGATAAGGTACCTTATCTCTAAGGTGACACATATTTCGCGGTCTATTGACGTACCTGTGTGTGTGTAGGCAGGCAAGAATGCCAACATGATTGATGCTATCGAAGAAGTGGAAAGCGAAGCCGTGGCCAATCAACCCGTACAACTTTCTCTCTCACTTCTTCTCCATAATTAAACTTCACTCTTATAACATTATTGGATGACAACAACATTTTGTCATTCATGTTCACAACAGACGCAAGTAAGGCACAAAGGCAAAAAGCGGCTGATGGTATCGCGGCACCCGCAGCAAGCCCCTCCGTCGTACGATTGTTTCTCTCTCCAAACACTTCCCTAAGCAAAAAAAAAGCAAAAAAAAAGCAAAAAAAAAACAAAACAACTTGTCTCAAAATGTTGAAGAACTAATCAGTTTGTTAATTTATATTTAAATATTTACAGAACAAAGAAGGCAAAAACAACAGTGAATGTGAATGTGACAGCCCAGCAGGCACCTTCCGTAGCTCCACCTCAGGTACCTGTCATCTCCCCCCTAATTCTAATAAAGATGTATATATACAAATATATATCTTGCTGCTTTTCCTGTGTACTCATTTTATGACACATATATGTGTCACACACATATGACCAGGTTATACAGGCACCAATGGCCCAAACAGAAACGGCTCCTGGCGTTCTTCTTGAAGAGGAAAAAGAGAGCAAGAAGCAGGAAAGAAGAGAAAAGGAAGAAATCATAATTACAACCACAACCACAACACCACCGCCACAAACGCCGTCTGGCTCTCTTCCAGAAGAATCTCTTGCCTCTGTGCTCACAGATACAGAAATGATTTCTTCTGCTACCACTACCACTACTACTTCTCCACTTCTTCTTCCTGCTGCTGCTGATGTGGATGAGGAGGAAACTGAAAAGGAGGCCTCTAATGAACTTATACTTACTGTGGCCACTGAACCAATGGAAATGGAAATGTTGCCAACAGAAAGCGAAAAGGAAGACAGCGAACGGGAAGAGGAAGGAAGAGAGTCCTATCCTTCTTCGCCCTTCGTGTCAGACGAGGCGAAAGAGGAAAGAGAAGAATCTGAAAGAGAAGACGCAGAGGACAAGGAGAGAGAAAAGGGCATTGTGTCGTTGAGCTTGCTCTTTACAAGGCCTGCCACGACCGTTCCACACTCAACAAAGCTCGCTCTTTTGGAGAGGCACACCATTCTCGCCAAGCTTCTCAGAAAGCATCACGTTGGTATGTCTTTCTCTTTCTTCGCTCTGCGTAAGGCCATATGTTTCTACATATATACATATATGCTCTAGTTTTGGTTTCTAAATGCTATTTCTTATTTATATATCACACAGATGGAGAGAAGGTGATGCAGTATTTGGAGGAGCTGGAGCTAAGTGGCAACGAGAGGGAAGAATATGTACGAACACTCGCAGACCAGGCCCTGCGCTGGAAGAGAACCCAACTGGCTAACCAGTTGCTTTCTACAATCAGCTAAGCTCCATGAGTTGTTGTGTGTGTACTTCTCCTTTTCCATTCCACGATTAATCAATGTGTTGGCCTTGTATACTGTGCAAAAAAATCTCTCTCTCTTTCTTGCTGTTCTTTACGAACTGGTCTGATCAGAAGTTTGGCATGATGGTGCATCATTGGTGTCCTCCTCTTCCCCTTCAGCGCTTCCCTTATTTACAGCTTCAAAGTCGATGACGATTTGCCTCTGGGTGGGTATGTGCTGCCAGTACGTGATTCCAGCGAGGTCAAACATACGCCGTGAGGCCACGTACTCCCAGCGGTCGTGATATTTGTCTGAATAAAAGACCACCTTGTGGGCCCACAACAACACAAACCGCGTTTAGCTTCACAATTTGGCTAACTCTCTCTCTCTCTCTCTGTTGTGTGTGCAACTGAACCTACTTCTTTGATGCCACTTTGTATGATGAGCTTCGCGCACTCATTGCAAGGAAACAACGCCACGTATATGCGGCAGTTCTTCACCTTCTCGGAATTTTTGTTCAAGATTGCATTCATTTCTGCATAGTGCAGATAGTTGTCGCAATTAGTTCGTGCATCCTGCGAGGGGAAGTTTATTACCTGCGTGGCAAACGTAGGGAGACTTTGTTTGCAGCGGTTGGTCTGGCAGCAAAGATCTTAATTATCCAAAATCAGATTACGATTATGTTCATCTTTAAACTGACTAAATGGGGGACTAAGATTGGGTGGAAACCTCTTTGTCCAAGGAAGCTCATCATCTGAGCAGCCCCAAGGAAATCTATAAAATTGATTGTTAGATTGGAGCAAGAAGAGAACTTAGAGAGATTTGAGTGACTGACCCATTGTAGCCAATTCCAACAATCTTCTTATCTCTGCTTACAATGCAAGCACCAACTTGTGTATGTGGATCCTTAGAACGCTGAGCACTCAAAAATGCCTTTACATTTCAAGAGAATCAAATTTCAAGAGAAGCTTAAAAGGTATGATGCAAGTGTTTGTTTTGACGTACCACAGCCATAAAATAATCATCCCATGACAGGTAATCTTTGCGCTTCTGCGTCTTCATCTTGTTTTCTGAGGCTGATCTTTTTCGGATGTGCTTAACAAGGTTTGGCACCACCTTTCGTTACTTTTACCTCTCTGCTGGTTTCGGGTGCCTGCGCAATATTCTGGGCAAGCCGAAAACTGGCGGGAAAGAAAAATTCCACTTTTTTCTGGGAATAAGCCGCTAACCGCAGATTGGTCAATGCCCAGAGCTCTCCAAATGCAGCTGCGTTGTTTTTTCATTGTAACGAAGCTGCCTCTTGGTCAGCTACACAGTACGTTCACTCTCTTGGCTATCATTAATTGTTTTCCTTGATGTCTTTTCCTGCTGACAATTGTTCTGTTACATCTTCTTCTATTTTATCACTTAATGCTTTGTGCTCTAAACATTCATGTTGTGCACCTCATTATGAAATAGAGAAAGGGTGGATTGTGGGACACAGAGGTAATTTCTACTTTGCGCGGATATCCGCTGCTGGCTCTGGTATCCGTTCAGTCATCGGAAGAGGAAGGACTCAGGAAGAAGCCAAAGAAAGGGCAGCTGCTCTCTATCTTAAATCTTTGAAGAAACAGTTCTTAAGGGTCAACTTTAACTGTGAAGCATCCGCTGCTATTCCTTCTAACGAGCTACTTGCCAATACAGAACACATCCCGAGTCCAAGCAGAGGAAACAAGAGAGAACACCCAAGAGACACAATTGAAGCCACCTGCCCGCGTAAGAGAAGGAGACTAAACAAACCAGACCAACCAAGGCAGAGCTTCTATACAAAGCTTGCATGTGCGCATGAGTGTGCTGAGAAGGCTGAGAATGTAAGGATCCGTTTCACAGAGTTGTTGCACAAGCAGAAATCAGATGAAGGACTCGTAACACAACGCTCACACAACGTTGGACTGGAGAAAGCGTCAGCTGACGAAGCGTTTTATGCCCATAGAGCAGCCAAGGGGTACTGCATTGTGTATGGCCTCTCTGGTGACCTACAGTGGAAACAAAGACAGCTGCATTACGTCGAGAGAGCTGCAGATAGCTTTTTCAGAGCCTGCCAATATGCCTGGGACCGTAAGACAAAGAAGAAAAATGTGGAGCAGTGCATGAAAATGATGGCCATACTTGCTGTTGAAGGAAGACGTAGCCACAACGCCGTTAAGATGTTTGAGTCCTCTTTAAGAAACGAGCTCGCCCTCACAAAGCCAGGCCTAAAACAACAGCGATCCGTGTAAATAAAATGTACCTGGTTACAAGACATCACCATATGGTCGGTACGTGATATTCCAGTCAGGGTAATACTAGTTCTTCATTACAATGGTCTTACATCACTACTGTGATTGCTCTTCAACATTTTTTTCAGGTGTCGTGTGGGCTTCCTGTCCCGAGTTAGTGTACCAGGACGGCAAGCAGAAAGCCGCCTGCGTGGCCAGCATGCGTCGCGCTGAGATATGCGTGTACGGATGCTCGAAGTCCAGCACAAAGACATACTTGCCCTTTTGATCGTCCCACTCCTCAAATAACCTGTTAGTTGCATGCACAAGAGAGAGAGAGCAAGATTGAGATTGTTTCATTTTTCTTTCCTTTTCGTTTCTTCTCATCCTTCTTTACATTCAGTTACCTTCTTGTCCAGCCGAGGACTTGGTCTAAAAAGTTCATGCACACCGATGCTTCCTATTGCAAGTGGTCACAAACCCTTGGTCAAGGACTTGGCGCTTGTATTATTGCAATACAAAGGCAAGATTGTGTCTCTGAAATAGTTTAATACTTACCCACATGCCTCTTTTTCCTCGCACAAACTTGGGTAAGTCGAGTGTGTTGAAAGACTGAACCTCGTGCACTAGATTTCATTGTGTTAGTGTGTAGTGTGTAGTAGTGTAGTGTGTAGTAGTGTAGTGTGTAGTGTGTGAGCGAGCAGGGTAGGGAGGTAAGCATGGTACCTATTCCCTGGTGATCGCGAAACCCTACCACTATTTGTGGAATGCCCGCAAGGTATGACTGGGCCCAGAATTTCAACATTTTATACCTACAGTGTTTTTGGGTGGTGTGTGAAAAGCTTAATTCAACCAACTTAAGTGTCACTTGGAGAGAGAAACTTTAGCATGCTGCTACCGTTCGAATGAGAAGTCATCCTTTGAATTTTGAAGCATCTTATTGGTTTTGAGCTCCTAAATTGTTAGATATATATATAACAAAGAATTGAGCATGGTTACAATTATAGGGATCTGGGGGCGGGCCCTGATTACCACATAGTTAGCTGGAGCAGCATTTCCGTTCGCTGTAAGCAAAGAGTGACATAACATAGAGTCAATATAATAATATGATGTTGGGACACTTAGATATGAAAATAAGAAGAGTGAGAGGGGACCTGTGGTACAGCAATCAACTTCGCCCGACATGAGGATGAGATGACTGCTTAAGCGCGCTCGCACGACTGTACAATAGCAAGGTATGTTATTCACCGGCTCTGTGTGTGTGTACGTAGATAGGTAGAGGTGAAAAAACAAACATATAATGTCAGCTTCACAGAAGAAGAGGAGTTGATTGTTGTTGTTGCTGCTGCTGACCTGCTTCATGTGTGGCCGAGCGTACGCCGGTGCGCGGTACAGTAGAATAGTCCTCGAATTTGTATCCCCAATATGTCATGAGCTCTTCTTGCTTCGTTTGAGGCTTTCGCCTTATCTGTCCTTCTGGTGTCAACGCTTCGATTAAATGTATGGTACCCTGGACGCTCACAGAAGGATTCAATCATTTTGTGTTCACAAAACAGGAAGCAAGATGAAGAGATTTAAAAAAATGGGGGGGGGCATTTCATGGAACATTCATACCTTGTTCCTGCAAACAATCAACTGCCAAGATTCATTTGTATTATATGGAGTGCCTTTTAATGAATCATTAATTCTCTTTCTCTTTCTCTCTCTCACACACACCACACAGGACTTGTGTTTGACTTACAGAGAATGCGGGCAAAGATGCCTCTCCAAGAAATGAAGTCTGGATGTTTGATTACATCTTCCAGTTGTGCGTTTGCATTTTTGCGCCTTTCCACAAGCCACGAGAGGATTGGCATGATGTGCTCCTTCTTTTCCTTGTCCTCATCTTTACGAATAAATGTTTCAAACCCTGCACTCAAATCGCATCCTACTGGTGGTTTCTTGTATTCTTTCTGACGTTGGCAGCAAGATCAAATTAGAAGTGACATCAAGTTGCAACTGATCGATGTTTCTCTTTTGATGAAAGACAGCATTTTTGGGAGGGGGAGAGATTGCCAGTTGCGCAGTGCTATCAGGGTGCCAGATGCCTGCACAAGCAAGAATTTAGAAAATGCTAGTGAAAGGGTTGACGTTAGTGAACCTAACGTGCCTTGCTCATCACGAGACATGCAACCCACTTCCCTGAGAACAACATTGAAATGCTAACATGAGTTCACACTAGTTGTGGTGTTAATTTGCCTTTTGTTCTCTCTTACCTTGGTTGTGAATAGTGAGGAAAGCTTCCTGCGAACTTATGGCTTGGTCTCGTTGCAAAGCGGCTTACATATGTGGCATTTTCAGCTGCTTGTGCATTTTCCTCTTTTGCAACCAGCAGATTGTCTTGTAATTTTAATCTCTTATCAGTGTGCTGGGGCAGATCCATGGACTGCAAGTGCAAAATGACCTGTTAAGCAACAATCTCTAAGCGTTGCAGCTGCAAGAAACACATCATCAACATTACCAGAGAGGGGCGCAAAAACAGGATGGATGTTTTGCAAACGATCTCAACTCAAATTTACAATTACCAAAGGCTGTGTTGTTGCCACGATGGGTGATCAGATTTTCCAGGAACTCTCTCGAAAGCTCTGTGGCAACGGAGAAATCAATTCTTTTTGTTCCTTTTGCAAATCTCGATCGACCGAGTCTCTGATGCTTCCCCGACAAGGACCCAAGATTTCCAACAATCTGTGCGTCTTTCACGCAAGATACAAAAGGGGAATCTCTTGTGCACTGGTGTTGAATCAACGAACGAATGTACTGTTGACCCATCACAGAGATGTGTCTAGCTCTCTCTTTGTCCGTTCAACGGCAAAGCAGCCAGACGCATCTGATCGTTCTGCAACCCACCAATCCACCCCTCCAACAACGCCAAAAGATGCAGTTCAAGAACCAATCCCTCCTTCAGCTGCACCAAGTGAAGCCGCTGCACAACAACAGCCAAGCCAAACAGGTATGATGAATTAACGTGTGGCTTCCGCCAAGTGGGCTTGAACTGTGCACAACCTTCCCTTCCCAAATCTTTGAGCAATTTCTCACTCAATCCCCTCATTTTCTTGAATGTTTAAAGAGTTTAGAGAGGACAGTTGGACTTGGAAGCAGGTCATCATAACTGGCCTCGTTGTGGGCACGCCGCTGTACATAGTTTACAAGCGCTACCCTGCCGTCTCTCAAGAGGTCGACTACTGGTACACTGCATTCAACTTGAACGAAATCTTAAGTAATCTATATAGATTTAACAGTGTTTGTGTGTTTTGAATGTGATTAGGTATGAGAATTTAGGCCAACGGGTACGAAACTATGCTGATCAAATGTTTGAGGACAAGGAACACTTTGTCACCGAAGAGCAACTGAGGGAAGAAGAAGCAGAAGTTATGCTCAATCGAGAGATATACATGGAAAGGGTAAAACACACACTCCCTCTTGAACAATTCTTCATTATTATTAATATGCAAGAAAGAGATGGAGAGGTGTGGCAAGGCAATCTCTTAAGATGTTTGTTTGTTTGTTTGTTTGTTTGTTTATATATCACATAGCAAGTGGACGACTTGTTGACAGAGACGCCAGCCAAGGTCCCACAGCTTGCGGTTTGGGGGAAGCTGCGCGCCAAGTACTTCCCCTACACCTGGCGACAGATCAAACCCTACGTGTGGCCCTTTGCATCTGCCCCTACCCCTGCCTCATCCCTTCCCTCCCCAACTGAAGCACCTTCATCATCTTCTTCATCTTCTTCTGACTCTTCCCTTGTTCCAGCAACAAATTCTTGAATCTTTACTTTACTGATTAACAAAGTGTGTATGTTTGTTTGTGTGTGTGTGAATGGTTTTCACACAATTAACATTGCTTACATTCACAGATCAGGCACGTAGTACTGTGATGTGGCCTCCTTGCTGAGTTTTTGTTTCGTGTGGTGGCTTTCTTCATCGGGGAACAGGTTCTTGTAGGGCCAGCCTTCGCATGCATACTTGAGGCTCAGCTCTTTCTTATACTTCGTTACTATCTCTTCCTGTAGCAGATCAGTCAGTCTCAGTCTCTCTGCTCTCTCTCTCTCTCTCTCTCACACACACACAGTGTGTGGAAAGGAATTGAGGAATCTCTCTGCTCTCTCTCTCTCTCTCTCACACACACACCAAAAGAGTTCGCACACACACATACACACAGCTGTGAAGAGAGTAAAAGTGGGATGCAACTCACAAGACTATTAGACTTAATGCCCCCTATGGTGTATGCAGTGCCAGGCTTGTGCAGTACCCTGTAGTGCTTCACTACAGGTTTACCCTTGGAGCTGTCGCGGACACTATGACATACACATACACATGAGCTCAAAGTGCAACAAACAAACAAACAAAAACAAAAACAAACAAAGCATATGTAGAAAGCTCTCTGTCACACACACCTGATCGAGTAGCTTCCTGGGTCGTTTGTGCTAAACCGAACAAGAAAGGTGGACTTTTTCTGTGCTGCCATCAACTTCTTGTCTGCCTCTTCTGCCGACAAGAACCCAAAGAACCACCTGAGAGGAACCACAACATGTTGAATACATATACAATTGTAACTGAGGCCCAAGGACTCTTCTTACTGCATGTAATAAGTCACAATGATCAAGGTCTCTTTTACCTTTGTCTTAGCAGCTTTTCGATTCTGCTTAGAAAAGAGAGGTCCTGCCATGGCCCAAAACACATCATGCAAAACGAAAAATCCTCAATTGAAACCTCTTCGTCTGTGTTACTCGCTGTTGGCAGCCAAAAGAACATAAAAGAATTCAGAAAGAGGCACATGAAGTGACATATGCCATGCCCCAATCCTGTACACAACTATATGGGATAATAATATTGGAGGAGTCACAATTGATTGAGCTAAGATACTTACCAATTAATTGCTTGAAGCAAGACAAAGCTGTGTCATGTTTAGATGTGGGTGGCGAATTGTTGGGCTTCTCTTTCAAAAATGTAGTAAAGGCCAAAAGAAACTCCTGGAGTGACACAAAGGTGAGTTTGCTTTTGTTAGTCTTCCTTATAATTGAACTGAAAGGCAAAACGAGTCTGTACATACCTTCCACGAGAGCTTTATTTTGCCCATCAGCTTGCTCTTCCAAAACGCTCTTGCCATGTCATCATGAATCAATGCCTCCACTACAACATCATCCAGCGTGCTTAATATCAGCCCAAACGTGGGCCTTTCCTCTGCAAGTAATGGGAGGGAGAGAGAATGGAAATTGGAACGCTTTCAGAACGGCATCCTTCTTCTAGGTGATGAAGATCGTAATGTACTTGGATTGGGATGCCAGCAGGAGGTGATGAGGGTCTTCAGAGTTAGAGGGCATTCTTCAGGAATGTCAGGCCGTTTCTTATCTATACACACAGCTTGAAACAGCTGCTTCAAGGAACGGATGTTTGAGTAGGGCTTTTGCTCTGTGATAAGCTCCCTTTTAATGAGAAAACGTCAGAGTGACCTTAGGGGTACAATGTGAGTGATTATAATGTGTGGCGTATGTACATACCATAGTAGCAGTCCAAAGCTATATACATCCTTATAATGAAAAAGTAGGAAAATGGCTTCATGAGCAGAAAGTATGGAAGCAATGAATTATTGAGAGGTGAAGCTTACTGCACTTTCGTCATAGGGTTGTCGCGTGAGCACTTCGGGGGCCATCCTGATAGGTAAGTGAGAATTTGTTTTTGGCATAGTGTTTGATTGAGAGAGAGAAAATATAGGACCTACCATAGAGGAGTGCCAGCATATGCCTCTTCAGAAGCTACTTCCTGCTCTTGTTTTATTTGTGACAACCCAAAATCTGTTGAAAGAAATGGAGAAAAAGGTTGTTATCCAAGAAGGCAAAGTTATATTTCTGGGTGAGACAACTATTCAAATTATGTACTTACCTGCTACTTTGACAGTCCAGTTATGATCAACCTGAGTTCGAATTGCTCATATAAGTGATCCATACTAGGAACTACAGACTGAGGAAAGGAGAGGTACCAGCAAGTTGGCTGAAAAAACCAAAAGAAAAAGGTATTGATGTGAGTGTTGAAAAAATCTCGTGCCAAGTTGAGTGGACAGGCAAGGGACAGGTTGTACCTGTTTTCAAGTCTCGATGTATAAAGGGGGGCTTAGAACAGTGAAGCCTGCATGCATGCAAAAATCAATGTGGGGTGATGAATGAACATTACACATTATTTTTGACTGAAACAAACAGGAGACAGGATAAAGCTGTACCAATTAACACCCAACGCAGCCTGCTTGGCTATAAGCATTTTTTGTTTAAATGAAAGACGCGCCCTGTCCATGTGCAATAAATCAAAAATTGATCCTTTGGACATATATTCCGTAACCTGCATGGTAAGAATGTAACCATGATGACCAAGTGAGTAAATATGTCTTGTTTTGTTTTCCGTTTTCTCTTGTTTGCTGAATTTTGTCCTTTAAAGTGGAAGAATGGGAATAAACATACTATCATAAGGTGGCCAGGTTCTGTACAGGCGCCCCTACACAACGCACACACGAGAGAGAGAGAGAGAGGAGATCAGAAAGGGAGGCTTTCTTGATTTTAGGTGGACTAAGGTGCTTACATGAAAAGCAGGAGATGAGGCTGTCGCAACTTGCTAATACAAAAGAAAATACCATATTAGATGATAGGCATACACAAAAATATGAGAAAAGGAATTGGAGGCACCTCATGATAGCCACTTCTTTGCGAAATGCTTCCATGGAGTGAGGATCCATACTTTGCTTTTGCAAAACTTTAACTGCTACCTCTTGGCCCCTTAAATAGCCCTGTATTATTCACATTGCACGTTATCTCTCAGAGGAAATGAAAGAAAACAGGAAGAGAGGAAGAGGCAACAGGGAAGGTCGCATTGCCTTGTATACAACTCCAAACGCGCCTTCTCCAAGTCTTTCACCAAGCCTGATCTCTGAAGGCTTGAACTCCCAAACTGTGCTATCACCATTTGAAATTGAAAGTGGAAGAGAGCCCTCCTCTACTGGTGGCTGTCGCAAGCTGGTGGAAGCAGTGGACGCTTTGGCCTGTCACAGAAAGAAAGAACATTAAATCCTCGCTGAAAGGGCTCTCCTAGGTTTTTTTTTTGGGGGGGGGGTGGCACAGCTGTACCCTTGATGGGTCTCTCTGTGGAAGGCCTTCTACGCTCTCATCTGCGGGATGTTAACATTATTTAAATCTTTTCGTTAAATTGTATACAAAAAGGATGGTACAAGTACGATTGAAGA
>CDFI01107315.1:7080-17988 GCA_000826405.1 Acanthamoeba divionensis | reverse complement strand
GAGGGAACAGGGTGGATTGTGCACCAAAGAAACGACGAGTAGCAGCAGTCTTCATTGTTCCAATTCAGGACTGCACTTGTTTGGAATTAAACAGGAAGACATCATAACATTTCAAACACACATTTGTCTGCTCACCACCACAGAGGCTGGCAGCAAAGTTACAAAAGGAACATAAGGAAAAAAGAGTAGAGGTTATAATGCATGTAAAGAGTGTTGCAATAGAAAAAAGAAGGCCTTGTTTTGCAGAAATGGTGGTCAAACAATTGACATGCTTTTAAATGTGTTTTAAAGCACCAAAGGTTTTGGTTGCACCAATGGGAGGTGAGCCTTAATTAATGCAACCATTTCATTGCAAAAGGGGGGGCTTGTTTAACAACAGGTTGGTCGCAAAATACTTTTGTTGGTGTTTCTTCTGTTTGATTCCCAAGCCCCAAACGCACGACTCTCGGCTGTTCTCATCAAGGATCTCTTCCTCAATCCATCCCTTCTGTGCGATATTATATATATTTTTTGGAATCTGAGACATGGCCACCCCCGCCCCCACAAGTGGTGGTCGTGCCGTTGCTTCCACTTCTCCCTCCCCCCTTGTCTTATCTGGCAAAGGTACACTTTGTTCTTATCTACACACTCTTCCCTTCCAAAAAGTGCTCCTTCTACTCTTCAGAGTGGCCCAAAACAACAAATAGGCTTTCTTCAGCGGACTGGTTGATCTGAACTAAGTTTTTCACGTCTCTGTGGTTGTGATATGTACAAATACCTCAGTCTTGGAAGCTAAAAGCGTACGACCAAAGGAGGGGACCCCATTTCATCCCTTTGTCATTGTTGCTCTTCTAGAAAAAGGTACCGTTGCATCATTACCAACTGTAATACATGAAGCGTGTGCGTGCGCAGAGTTTGATGTAAAAGCCTGCCATGTGTATTTTATGCTTTGTTTTTCTTAGCTTTGTCTGCCCTTTTACAGGTGAATACGAAGCCCTGTTGGCAGACAAACAGCAAGACTGTTCTAAGGATTTTGTTTCTCTTCGCCCTAAAGTACGAAGCAGCATTAGTTGAAAATGAGTCTGGTGACTATTTTACTAAACTCTTTAATTCCTTACAGCATCCAAATACCTTCCGTTCTGCGACATCACCCAACGCCACAGACAACCCAACATGGGTAGACCAAAATTTTTCGTTGTACGTACTTCTTCTTCATACCCATTCTCCATCTCTTGCTTTACCTGTTCTCTATGCTTTCTCTTACGCACTCACGCACAATAGTACTCTATTTCCAAAAAATGATCAAGAACTTCTCGTGGAAGTATGGAATTGCAACGGACAAACTAATGGTATCACCCAACATTTCACTTTCTGAACTGGAAATCTCTCTTTCTAAGACGACTTTTACCCATTGATTATGTATTGGGTTCTACCAACAGAATTATTGGGAGAGTGCAAGGTGGGACTCAAAGCAATATATGCCAATTCAGATTCTCAGGGCATCCATAAATGGCTGACCCTCACAAGGTTCACCTATCCCAAAAATGCTCTCACCATATTTCAAGCCCCTGGAAAATGACCAGCTTCTTCAATTATTTAAACATTTGCCGTGATGTTGTGGCATGACACAGCAGCCAATCGGAGGATAGTGGAGGACAACTTCATCTATTCATTTCTCTAAACGTCCCCAGTGCTTCCCGCGTACGTTTGCCTGTATATCAATAGTCAACCTGCTTTCATAGTCCTGTATTGTCTCACAACATGCATGAATTCACGGTTACAGAAGCCTAATGATTTGACTGAGCTCTTCCCCAACTTTCAATCAAACCCCATTAACTTGCATGACTATATCTCTGAAGAGGTAAGTTAATTGTTTTATAATACAATTATTTGGAAGACAGGTGCTTACATTTGCATTTTAACGTATTAAGGAGTTGGAAAAAATGAGTTCTCATCAAAACAAACGGCAGAAGGTTCTTTTTGAGATAATAAACACAGAAAAAACGTACGATCCTTTCTCATCTGCATCACTTGTGATACCTTTCTTTCTCTTTTCTGATGATGGTTTGATCATTTCAGCTATGTGAGGGATTTGTATATGATGAATAAGCTCTTTGTTCAGAGGATTAAGGAGCGCGAGATCTTAACAAAAGAGGAAACGTCTTCCATCTTTGCCAACATACCTACATTGCAAGATATGCATCTTGAATTATTTTTGGCACGTCTCTTCCTCTCTGCTCTCTGTTCTTTTATTCTCTGTTCTTATCGCTTTGTCCATATATCAGGTATTGCAAAACTTATTGAAAAAGAAAAGCACCCGCGACCACAAAGACAATTCTCACGCTTCAGATCAACAAGCAACACTCGACGCTGAGCAAGCTTTGCCAGAAAATTTTATTCCAGGAGTAATGGAAGAAGGCCTTGGAGATGTGTTTTTATCTCGTGCTAACCTCTTTAAACACTACGCAGTATGACTCTCAAATCTTGTCTTATCTCTATCTATATTTCTCTCAAATCCTTACCCATTCATAGGCATACTGCAGCAATCACATCAACATTTCAGGAAAGATACATGCACTCAAGGCCAACAGGCCCGCTTTTGCAGATTTTCTTGAGGTCTTCTTGCTCCCTCTCTTGTAATTCTGCGCATCTGTACTGATTTTGTGTAATGCTAGGAGTGCTTCAAGTTACCTGAGTCCAGAGGGTTACCAATAGATTCTTTTCTTATCACTCCTCTTCAGAGTAAGCGGTTCCAAAATCTTGTAGTTATTCTCATTATCATGACTGATCTTGTCTTGCATTGTTCAACATCCAGGAATGGTTAAATATCCGTTGCTTCTAGATGTACGTAATGGCAATGCTTATCAACAATCAACAAAGTTAACTGATCTCCCTCTTCACCCACAGTCGCTTCTTAAATGTACAGATAAGAACCACAAAGACTACATTGTGATTGAGCAAGCGTTAAAAGAAATTAAAGCAGTTGTAGATCAGGTTCGAATGAATTAGAACTTTAATTAAGTACACCAAAATAATATTTATTACTTTTAAAAACTGTGGCTGAGTCGTGTAACAATTTACTTTACAGGTAAACAATCGTACGAGGCAAGAAGAGAGGGTGAAGCGAATGCTTGACCTTCAGAGTATGATAGTCAATGGAGAGGTATGTCCTGACCTTTGGTGCCTCCCATTAGGTTCCTACGTAGTAACACTTCTTGATTTTAACAAAACAAGAAGGAATTTAATTTCTTGGAGAGGAACAGACATGTGGTCCTGGAAAGCGGAGCGCGGATGGCTGGAAAAGAGGTCCACCTCATTTTGTTTAATGACCAACTGGTGATTACACGTAAAAAGAAAAACAACAAATTCGAAGTCAAGGTAAATATATGAAATTTGTCTTCACATTTTTTGATATCTTTCTCCAAAACAATTGGTTTAATTGGTCAACACAATAGCTCTGTCCGAACTCTTACTAATTAATATTGACCCCATTTAGGTTCAGATTCATTTAAAGCAACAAAAGTTTATATTTCTGACGTTGGTGCCCAGCTTTAACTCTGCAAAGGGCTCAATGGTAAGGAGACGAGATTCAGATACGCCTGTGCTTGTAATCATACCTGAAGAAGAGTTTGGAGGTCAGACCATCACAGTAACTCCAGAAAAGGACGTACCTAGCAGTGGTGATAAACCTAAAGGACCCCCTTCAGGAGAGCATGAAAACAGAGTTGAACCGATAGCAAGTAATAGCCCCAGTAGTGTAGAATCAAATCCAATTTCTCCTTCCAGTAATGGTGCCTCTGCTACAAGTGTTCCCAATAATTATGATAATGAGTATTGTGAGAATGGCATATACAAAGTTTACTTCAAGAGCATGGAAGAACGAAACTACTTTCTCGGTAAACTGCGCAAGATCACTGGCCAAGGTAATGAGGATTCCTCAAAACTGATGAACGAGTACCTCTTCAACCGCTCTCCTAAGGCAACTAAAAGGTCAACTTTTTTGCGTCTTTTCTTTGACTTTTTTAAAACTATTGATTCAAACTTGATATATCAGGAAGTCGAGGGCGCTAACAGCTATGAGTACCTCTCACTTGGCTGTCCCTGTTACCACTTCTCCAACTCGTCGTGACTCTGTACCAAGTACTTAATATCTCCACTACTATTCTTAGTATTATTGGTTACTCCCTCTCATTGATTGTTGTCTTGTTACACGAGCAGACAGCACTGAAGCAAAAGCAAGGGGTGTATCTCCAAGAGAAGGTATCTCCGATCTTGCAAACAACCACCTACAAACTCCCAACACACAAGAATTCCAAGCAAAGGAAAATGAAATAACCCTCCTAAAAAAGAAGCTGGATGTGGAGATAGAGTTGCGTAAAGAGGTTCAATTCACTTGCAACAACTTGCAAAGACGCCTTACCGAGTTGGAGAGAGAGAGACAAAAAGAAAGAGAGGCGGAGAAAGAGAAGTTAGAAAATGTTTGTTTCTTGGAGATCTTGAAGAGGCTCAAAGAGATGGAAAATACTATAGCAAGCTTGAGCTCTGGAACCGTCAGTCAAACACAGTTGTCATCTCTTCAACAGAAGGAGGACGGAATAAAGGAGGAACTTGAAATGATCAAAGAAGAAATCCAGCAGGAGCCTAAGAAACTCACCATCTCTGCGCCCCAAACGAGTGGAATGCATTCTGAGATGCTGGAAAAAAGGGTTAGAAGAATAGATTGCCGAGTGGATGACATATCTGAACGAACAGATAAAATGCATTCCTTACTTTTGAAGATATTGGACAAAATAGATGAAGATGGAAATAAGGTTAAGGAGAGAGAGGAAATAGAAAGAGACAAGGAGGAAAAGAAAGCGAAGAAATGGTTCAGCAGAACTGCGAGCGTTAGGAGGCCCAGAAGTGACACAGAAAATGAAGAGAGTAAGCCAAAGGTGGTCATAGACGAGGGCAAAGAAACTGTAACTGTTGTTGAGCAGAAGGAATCAAGTCAAGATGATCAAGAAATGCAAAAATCCAATTCTATGAGAAAGATCGAACATAATACTAAAAGCCAAAGAAGAGGATGGAGAAAGTCTACTCAGTTGCCATTCTTAAGAACTTTGAGTCACGGAGCATTAGATAAAGCACAGAAAGTTGAGGGGAGAAAAACAGTACTGAAGAGCAGCAAGAAAGAAGAGCTCGTCCCACCACACAAACCGGCAACAGCAGCGACAACCGCAACGGCTACGGCATTAGAGAGAGAGGAGAAGAAAGAGAAGGAGAAGGAGAAGCAACAGGAAAAGGAAAAGGAACATGAGAAAGTGAAAAAAAAGGAACAGGAAAAGGAACATGAACGAGAGAGGGAGGAGAAAGAGGAGAAAGATGAGAAAGATAAAGAGAAGCCAAAGCCAAATGGAGACAGGGATAGTAACAAGGAAAGACCCAAAGAACCAAGAAAAGAAGACAATGCAAAGGAAGGAGAGGAGAAAGGAGAGGAGAAAGGAGAGGAGAAAGGAGAGAAAGAGAAAGAGAAGCCAAAGCAAGACGGAGACAGGGATGGTGTTAAGGAAAAGAAAGAGAAACTGAAAGAATCAAGAAAAGAAGACAATGCCAGAGAAGGAAGAGAGAAGAAGGAAAGCACTGAGAGGGCAGTAGAAAGGGAGGGAAGAAGCAAAGGGAAGCCAAGGAAGAGAAGTAGAGGAAAATCTAGATCAGCATCCTCCAGTATTGTTGCTCCAGCCCCTGCCGCTGGAGGTGGCGACGGTAGTGGTAGCGATGGTGGAGAGGTGCCTGAGCACCCAGTCTCTGCTCTCTCATCAGCTGCTTCTTCAACTTTTGCTCCTTCCAAGTCACTGCCATATGGAGAGATGAGCGACGAAGAAAAAGGCCTCTTCAGTGGCCTGGGCCAAGGTGCAATGAAGATGATGAAGTCAGAAACAAACAAAGAATAGATAGAGGAGGGTCCAGCTGGGGTGTGTACCATACAATATTAGATATGCAGGCGTTGCATCCTATATCATATTAGTAGTAATAATAATCGTAGTTCTTTGGCTAATGAAAGTTAATATATTTTTCAAAAAAAAGACAAAATATGCAAAGCTTTTTGGGGAAGGAGGAAAGAGAGGGATGTGTGTGTTCTATGTGCAATCAAACTGAAGAAGAAGAAGAAAAGGGCATGGGCAGGCTGGCGAGAAGTGAAGAGCTCAGGCTGTGTATTTCGTTTCGCAAAGGCCTGCCCACCACACAGACTCCAACGAGGAAGCCCGAAATCTGTACAAAGAGAGAGGGGAGGAAACAGTCAAAACCACAAACAAACAAAACAAAGGTGTGCTGTTGTTGTTTTGCTATGATTTGATTTTTACCCGTAGTAGCGTGGACCACTGGGAGTTCCTGATCAACTCCTTTGCCAGGCCATAGTCGTATCCATAGTTTCCCATCTGTAAAAGCTTCTCAAAGAGTTTTCGAATGTCATTCTCTATCCTGCAGCTCACTTGGGGGAGCAAGAGAGGTTGTTGTAAGCTGGAACATTCAAGCAAGACACATCAAGAGATGGGTCGTTTTACCTAAAAAATGGATGACTTCTTCACTTCTGCTTCCAACAGCAGAATAAGCACTCCACATCAAGAATCTGGATAGTGAGCCACATATTCGAAGCACCCATCCACGTGACCAGCCTGGAAAGGATGGATCTGAGCCTTTATATATATATATATGAACAACAACATTGACATCCAGCTCATTAGTAAGAACCGATAAAGCACCAGGTCCTAAAGCAATGGAATTCAATTTACTCAGCGCACCATTTGGCTGCACTGCATACAAGGTGTCATCAAGTCTCTGTGAAAATCTCGCGCTGACCCCGTCGAATGCTTGTGAGGAAAGAATTATAAGAACTCGGGCTTGTGAGAAACAAAGAATTATCTTAATGGTTACTTAGTGTGTGGGTGGATACAAACTGGTTTTTGCAAGATACAGGGCCCCATCATGCCAGTGATGGCAAAACCAAAGATATGCTGATGTCCCCACCACAACCTAACACGTGGCGATTTCATTGATACAATTAATATTCTTGTTCCAATGCCATAAGCCATAAGCCTTAGTACTACTACTAAGGCTACAGTGCAACGGAAAGGGGAGAGGAGGGAGTTTTACGTTTTCAGCAAACAATGAAACATGAAGGCGCGTTTTGTTAAAAGCAGAAAGGTGCCCGACTAAGGCTGTTGGCAAAATGATAATAGAAAGATTGGGGCATTAGGACAGATGTCAGAGAAGGCTCATTACTAATGAGAGAGAGAGAGAGAGAGAGAGAGAGAGAGAATTTAAGATGGAGAAAGCACCAACCTTCAGGTGAAATGGGTTGCCTGTCCAGAGGACACGTCGGATTAACCTGTCAGAGAAAATGAATCCACCACAAAGCACAAAAGCAGAGAAGAAAGTTAAAGTTGTGAGCTTTGACAGATAAGGAAGCAATCAAAATCACATGCAGTGAGGGATTTGAAAAATGGGTGAACCTTGGCCCACTGGGAAATGCAGCTGATATGGAATGTGTGCAGCGGATTGCATGGAAGAGTGACACAATCACTCCCTTCCAACTCTTCTGTACAAATTGGGCATAGCGATTGATCTAAATGAGATTGCTGTCAGCATAAGCTCAGCTAATTCAATCATTCAAAAATGCTGAAGAAAAGAAGTTGGCTTGGAAGGGGGGTACCTTCATCATCTGGTTGGACCTCTTTTGTTAATTCACCCAAGTCTGGTGATTCTTCAATTTGCTTTAGGTTGCCCCAAAACAAAAGTACTTTTTGGCAGATTGTGTGCATCCCTGCTGTGAATTCTCTTATTGTGTCCATGAAGAGATCTCTTCTTTCAGATGCTGTATAATCAAATCAATCTAGTCAAGCAAGCAAGAGAGGAAAAAGCAAGTCTTTTTCTTTTTTCAAACACAACACACCAACCCTTCTTGTGTGTGTCTCAGGAAGTGTGTCACATTAAAGAACTTTTGTTGTTATTTTAACTGTTATTTAAAAATCCATTAAAGTTTTGTTAAAATGTTGTTCAGAATATCAGTTGTTGAGTTTCTTTGCAACCAACTGTTGATTCCACTTCCAAATATTTAATTGTTTGTTCTTCAATTTGGGGGAGCAAAACAAATTGTACCATTATGTGTTTGTGTGTGTACATGGCTGATTCATTCATTAATCTATGAGCCACTTTGCTGACTTTGTTGGCTGTTGGTTTCTTGCCACCTTCCTTTTGGTTTTCCCTTTCTTTGGCTTTTCTTCTTCTTCTTCTTCAACATCATCTTCTCCATCTTCTTCTTCCTCCTTCAAAACCTTTTCTTGATTGATGCCCTCTCCAGCTACATCCACCTCTTTATCTTTTTGCAGTGCCAAATCTAATCGTTGAATCAGATCTGTTTTCTTGCCAGCAGTGGATAAATTTCTTGCAGCCAATTCCTTCCTGAGCTCAGAGATTGTCATTTGTTCTGTGTCCTTGGTCACTTTCATCGTTACCTGAAGGTCAAAAATCGAAAAAGAAGCAAACATGTCACTCAGCTCCTCTTCTTCATCGAATTCAAACACCACCTGAATGGAACAAGAGAAAAAGAAAACAAATTACAAATTACAACCTAACAGGGGGGGGTATGCAGAAATAGCATGGAGTCTTTTGATGTTGATTACTTCTTCAATTTGGGAGCTGGGTTGTCGTTTCTTTGGCATTGGGCTCATCGGCACAAAGGAGGCAGAGCGATGCTCGTGGCTCATTATGTTGCCCAGGTTGTTCTCAGTCGGCTCATCCTTTCTGAAAGTGATTACCTCTGTGGGCTGCGACGAAACAAACCCAACTGTCTTCTTCATCTTCTTCTTTTTGTTTGTCTTCTTAGTGTTAGCTTTCAGGGAATCATCCTCATCCTCATCTTCCTCATCCTGCTTGTGCCATCTCTCATTAGCCCTTGCCACCGTGTTTGTAATCTCTCTGAATGGAATTTCTTTATTGGCAGTGGATCGACGTGACATTCTTGGTGGTGTTTAGATCTAAACACAAACAAACAAACAAACAAACAAAGAAGTTCTTCTCCTTCTCCCAAAGGCAAGCTCCAAGCTTCCACTGGTGATCTTTGTGGATTTGTTGTTGGTTTGGTTTCACCACGACACAAAGGCCTTTTAGCGTTTCCCGCCTTTTTTTTTGTTGTAACGAACACTTTAGAACTAATTTAGTTCCAATTTTTCGTCAACAAAAGTTTGCAGCTGCCAATGTTAAATATGTAGAAATATTTCTCTCATCATTTTGTTGTGTTATTATTAATGTGTTATGTACATAATGTTTGTTTGTTTGTTTGGTAGTTTGTTTTTTTTGATTATGCTTGTACTGCAGGCCGGTAGGCTCTGACATTGCCTCCCACAAACTGTACTGGTGCTGCCACGGCAGGCCAACGTCTAACCTTATTCAATGCTGCTGAAGTAGCCGCTCCATCGGCCAAGGCAGGCTCAAAATGGCGATCAGCAACAGTCTTGCCATGCATGGCTGCTCTAGCCATTGAAGTAAACAAAGCCATGTCATCAGGACAGTCACCTGTGCAGAGAAAGGATTGTTGATGAGAATTCTGATATTGAAGAAGAAGACGAAGAATAACAACAACATGTGCATCAACAATAATAACAGGAACTTACCATTCAACCGGCTGTCCAGATTGGGCTGGTACAGAAGCCAAAGTAGACCATGAGCATAGTCCTCTATCCGCAATGAATTGTCCCACTCATCTGTGTTCATTTGTTGCCAAATTATTATTAGACCACTTTTTTCAAGGAGTATGTATGCACGAAGAGAGAAAGATACCACTCAGAATGTTGAAGCAGATGTCTCCACGGTAGTTGATGTTGGGATGGAAGATCTTTGTCTTGCAGACGATTGAGGGTCTTTCATGTGGGTAGTTTGGTGGCAACTCTATTCTGAAGAAGAAGCAGCCGCCCTTGTAAACACCACCGTTTGGGGTAAGCTTCACATCAACCTGTTTGAGGTCATTCTCATCTGGAAACGAGACAGTTATCTGATCTTCTGCAAAGGACTTGAAGTTGACCTTTTTGACCTCCTTCAGTATTTCCTTGTTCAGATTGCAGGCCATCATCGATTGGGGCTGTGAGATAAAAAAGTTCTACTTGTGTGTTGTGCTTGTGAAAGCTGAATCAATTGTAGCTACAGGTGAGCAACCATTTATGCTCTTCTTGGTTGTTGCTTTATTTTCTTCGCAGAAGGCCTTTGTTCTCTCAACAGCCACGATTATCATCGCCCATGGCAACCACAAATCAGTGATGAGATCAAAATAAGTGAATCTAGACACTTCTGGTGATTTTTGTGGTATGATAGGAATGCAGACATTTATTAGTTTCGTCAACATTCCAAGTATTTCGATATCAGTCCACAAACTTCTAGAACTGTCTTGATAGACATTTTTTTGGGGGTTGTACAGAGCATGCAGACAGATCTTCAGGCATTGTTGGCTTTGGCTTCTGCTGCTTTCTTCTTGTCTTCTTCTTTCTTTTCCTTGACTTTCCTCAACAGACTTTCATCGAGGTACTTGCTCGCTTCGATCAGGCTGGCATCGATGGATCCCCCTTCTTTGTTCTTGTCCTCTTCAATTAAACAATCCCACCAGTCTTCCTCTTTTTTCGACTCCTTGGCCAAACTAATCTCCACTGTGTCTCCTTCCTTCGTCCAAGTGCTCTCAGCCACTTTGATGGTGCCAGGGAATGTTCCTGAGATGATGGGATCCTGGCCCTTTACACCCAGCTGCAATCTCTTTCTTTCGATTTTCACCAAAAGGTCCCTGGCCTTTAAGGCAGGGGCAACCTTTACGAGAACAGTGAGCTCATCATTGGTTTGTGTCCACTCGTATGTATCAGTCTTGCCTCCATAATCCACCAGGCCGCTCATTTTGTTTTGTGTGTT
>CDFI01107313.1:0-17149 GCA_000826405.1 Acanthamoeba divionensis | reverse complement strand
AACAAAAAAGAGAGAGTTGCTGGAATTGGTTTTGTTGTGTGGTGTGTGTATTTGCGGTTGAGGTTCGTTTGGGGGCTCTTCAGAACATGAAAGCGTGCATGTCCATGTGCCGTATCTAACGATACTGAGACAATATTGAGATTTGCAACCTTCAGCTGCCTGTCCTTGATTCCTTTCCCTCACCTGGAGTATATCCAAAAATGGAGTGTGCCATGTGGCAGGCACGCACATCCACTCTCTCTTCCCCCTCCCCCTTTGAATCCCTGCCCCCAGACAGACAGTAGCCAAAGTGATGCATCACAAGATGAGGGTGTGAGCAACACTTCACGAAGATCATATTATGCGGCTGAGTTTGTTGTTTCTTCTTGTTTCGTTGTTGCTCTCGGGTCTGTGTGTGGCCCCTGCACAAGGTGGAGTTGCCTATTGCTGGGGTGACAGTAAGAAACTGCTTCATACCTTTTTTTAAAACTTGTAGTGGCCTTGCAGCTAATCTCACTCACCATGTCCCTTTGTTGGAAATTGAGATGCAAAGGGACAGGCGGGGGTAAGAACGAACTCATCTACGGCCCTCATATTGTCTCCCACAAAAAGTTCCAACCATTTGTTTTCATCTATTGCAAATGGAAGATCCCACACCTGTGGCATCACTCTTGGTACGAATAAGAGATCTTGCCCCTCCCAAAATGATCATTAAAGCAACCTAGTGTGTTGATATCTTCTTTTCTCTTCAACAGTCACGAGACAGGTTCTTTGTTGGGGGTTGAGTAAGCAGCTCTTTGAACTCAAACCACAGCGGGTTATTCTTAATCCTCTTTCTCTTTCTCTTCTCTTCTCTTCTCTTCTGTTGTTGCTGTGGTGCAGATGATAAGGGCCAGCTGGGGGACTGCAACAAGGGCGAAGGAGGCAGCAGCGCTCGTGGCCTTTGCGTGTTGCAAAACGCTACATTCATCAGCATTGCAGCCAGCGCATACCACACATGTGGCATCATCCACGGTATCACACCACACATACCACACACCACCATACGTCTCTGCTCTCTCCTTGTCAATACATAATGGAGAGAAATAAAAACTAATAACTGATAACTATGCCTTTCTATTTATATTCCAAAGACAACACTGCCTATTGCTGGGGATATGGTACGCATATGAGATGAGATTTATGGAGGACCAACGTAACAACGACAACGCACAACACACAACAGGAGCTACTGGCAACCTGGGCAATGGCCAGCTTGTCGATGTGGCCTACCCATCAAAAGTCAGCTCCACTAAGAAATGGAAACAGATAGCCCCAAGTGACCTCTACACTTGTGCACTATCCACAGGTATTCAATCACCCTCAACAACAAAAGCAGTGCCTGAGTGACACTAACCAGTTGGTTTGTGCTGTTGCCACTGGCTCAGAGGGTAGCCTTTATTGTTGGGGATTAGGTGATCTTCCAACTCCCTTCAACTTTTGAAGAGAATGGTAAAATGAAAGAGCAATCGATTGAATTAGTGTTTGTCTCACTCCCTAAAGTGTCTCATACGAGGAAGAAAGCGGATGTTGTGGCTGCCACCCCGACATACATACCAACTACAGAGCCACTAGTTGACATTTGCTCTGGTTCCTCTTACACCTGCATGATTTCCAAGAGTAAGACAAAAAGCCTCTCACCCCTGAAAACAATGATGCTCCATGTACTAATGAATGGCATTGCATAATATCAACAGGCGGTGTATGCTTATGTGAAGGAAGCAGTAAGTTACTCCCTTCTGCTTTATTTTAGTATTGTGGACTCAATATGTTATTCGTTAGATGCAAATAATGAGCTGGGCAATGGCAACACAGTAAATGTCAATGAGCCCACACCTGTCTCTGGAGCTCACACGTTTCTATCAGTCAAATGTGGTGGACAACATGTTTGTGCTTCCAAGGCCGGTATTCACAAACTGCCCCTTTACAATGCTCGACCATGAACTCATTAGCATACTGATGATTATTACTTGATTCTTGCTTGTTTGGAATAGATCAATCCGTCTGGTGCTGGGGCTCTAGTAAATGTCGCCTTGTGCTAGTTCTTTCCCTTGCACTTAGAATCATTATATAACTAACCTCTGATAAATCGAATCCTCTTGTTAGATAGTTTTGGACAGATAGGGAACTACACAAGCACCAATATAAGTGTACCTACAATGATACCCCGAATTGTATGGAATGCCCTTACTTTAGGTTATGCACAAAGCTGCCATATAAATTCAAGTATGTACAGGTTTCCTTTTCTTTTTACAGATTTCAAATTCTAATGCTTAACCAACAGATGGCATCACACAGTGCTGGGGAAGAGGTATATTTATCTTTAATAACTTGAATTGGTACTGTTAGTAACACAATACCGGTATCAGGCTCTCATGGAGAACTAGGCACAGGAAAAGTGGGGGATATGGTCTCTTCACCTGCAGATGTTCAACTTGGTCTTATAGACAAGTTCACTTCTTTGACTCTGCAGAGTCATGGTAGCACGGAATGTGGCTTGCAGTCCCACACAGTGAAAAATTACAGACCAAGTTTTGATCTTCATGGTTTAAAAAGAGAATGCACACTAGAGCTTCCTCCACCAGACAATATTATAGTGACAGTAAGTTATCCCACCTAGCAAAACAACCAAAACAAAAGAAGAATGCTCAACACTCTTATATGTACAGGTGGCATGGTCTTCTTATCTGCCTGACATTCGGATTAGTCCAGCAGTGTCCGCTGAAGGGGATATCAGCATAGTGATGGACATTAACGGCACTATATATACAGAAAAGGACGCCACGGGATATCCCCAATACCCTGTTGCAGTTATTGTTGGCAATGAACTTACCACCCTTTTTTGGAACATGACAAAGGCTGGATTCAGCGTACAAGTGGGAGATTACGGAAATGGCCAGGTACGGCTAGGACCCTTAATTTCAATGTTCCTAGCAAGATCGTGAGCAGCTGGTAATTGCAATTCTAATTCTTTGTGCTTCCTACAGGAATTAATCATGGAGGTTAGCGGTGAACACTGCAGTTATCCTATGTTCATGACGCTGGATGAAGGAGCTACCAACTGTACATTTTTTCCACATCTGCTGGAGATAGACCACGTACCAGAAATAGACTTTAGCAAAAGTGGCTTCAACACTAGAGACGTACTTACCCTTGTAGTTTCCTCGGATGTCGTCAATGGCCGTTCGCTGCTTGAACTCAAGTTAGCAGTAAATAACACCAAGGAATGCAACATCTGGAGCCGTTCTGTTGTTAACTGCGCCGAGAAGTATACATTCAGTAAGGCTTTCAAAGATGTGGTGCAATACTGTTTGCGCAATAGCACTCCTGATACAGAGAGTGATCCTGGACACAAGCAGTACCGTGGCCACATTTCTGTAAGATATGAGGAAATAGTATTAGGATTCAACACTCGATATGTAGTCAGACATGTTCACGACGAGATGCAATTTATTGTCAGGTTCCCTCTAAAGGTATGTGATCCGCTTTCAAGCTCAATTTGCTATGTATAAACTTTCATACCATTAATGGCACACATTGTATACAGGCTGATTTCTCATCTTACAATGAGACCTTATATTACAATGGAACGAAATACACAGTAACATATGCAATCGTAAGTCAAAAGATATTTGTTCAAGATCCGTATACAAGCTCCTATGGTTTGATCGTTTTGGCATCAATGATCAGAGCTCCTTTGAAGCTCACAAGTCCGGCCATCTTCAACGACAATTCCTATCTTAAATCCACAATTGAACCTTTGGTGGGCGATTTCGATTATATAGATGACTGCAGCGAGTGAGTGTACTCCCCTCACTCACTACTCACTACTCACTACTCACTACTCACTACTCACTACTCACTACTCACTACTCACTACTCACTACTCACTACTCACTACTCACTACTCACTACTCACATTTAAATTTCCAGGGACGGAAAGGGGAATTGCCTTCAATATTGGGAGATCATGGTCCTCTTACAAAGTCCTCTCCAATGTAACTTGAATGATGTGTACAATGTATCCCACACAGTGGGATGCCGTTTTAGACCATGTGTCGAAGAAGGCCAAGGGCCAAATGTTGTCCTTAAACTTCGAAGTAGCAACTTCTGCCCCGACGTAATTGGTGGGCTTGATTTTAATGGTACCGTGACCAAATTCCTCCTAAAGGCGTTTGTTGTTGAACATTAATTGGAGTTGTTGTGGTGTGATGGTGGTCGAATGTAGCAACCTTTACGGCATACTACGACGCAGCACGTTTGATTACGACGACCCTATGGCCGCCAGACTATAAGAACCCTGCCTATTTTCGTATCGTAGGCAGCTCTTCCGAACTCAAGATGCAAGACGCTGCACTTCATGACATCACTGTACTAATCAACCAAGTCCCCACTTACTTCCTTGTTGTAAATTCATCCATCTCTGCTGAGGTAACTGCCCCTCTTCTGTTTCCAGCAGTCATGACAGATAGAGTGGAGACTATGTATGCCCACTCTCTTTCCACTCAACTAGGGAAACAGAGTGAAATTTAAGATAGACCCTGCTCGCATCTCTGCTGGAGGTGAGATCTGCACTTTGGATTTTGAATTCCACCTTTATCTGTTATTTGGAAAGCCTGATGACACGCTACAGATACAAGCCACACTCGACCTCTCCTTAGTTACTGCGCACCAAAAGAGAAACCGCCTTTCTGTTGATATTCAGTTCGAGAAGGAAAATACTGAAGATAAAGACTACAGCGATCTAGTGAGCCCAAAAAGGCAACTGCTGATAAGACAAAAATTTTTCTCCGTTAGCTCCCTAGTGATACAGCATCCTCCGCCAGTGATTAACACAGGTTAAACTTACCAATTGTTTGTGATAGATAGATAGAAGCTGATTATATTGTCTTGTAAACTGTAAACAGGAGGTGGAGGAGGAGATACCAGCGAAACTTTACCTATTGTTATAGCTATTCTCTCGGCCTTCTTGGGTCTATGCTTGTGCTGCATAGTCCTGTTAATTCTGCTCCTGGGCTATTGGTATGCTGAGAGAAAGAGGGAAGCCCAAGAATCAGAGAGGGAAAGCCTCAACCAAGGCACTCCCACAGATATTATGACACAAACAAGAATGCAAGGCACCGACCGGTCTTACGACATTACAACTTCTGTCCACTGTACAGAGGCATACCCTGGAGACGATGGAAGCAGTGGCAGCGGAAGTGGAAGCAGCGCAGACCCCGTCGTCTTCAAAAATCCATTGTATGGCGATTTTACAACAGCACCAACAACAACAACAGCAGAAGTTATGGACAACCCACTGTTTGGTTCCCCGCAGGCGCTTGCACCAACTAGGTCATCTGCGGATAAGCCTTTACCCAAGGTAGCTTCCTTGGCAAGAAGGCTGGGTCTAGCCGGCAACGACAACAGCACTCCTGTCACTGAGGACAATCCTCTCTTTGGTTCAGCTCGGGATAAGGAAGCCCGTTCTATGCCCCTGGGCAGCGAGACGGTGACGCAGGATAACCCTCTCTTTGGCACAGCTGCCCAAGCCACGCACGACAGTCGACCACCAAAGGAAACAGGCAAAGGTAAGGAACGACGACGAGACATTTGATCTCAATCAATCAATAGATTCGATAATTATCGATTTCCAAGAATTCATCGGCGCCAGTGTTCGCTCTCTCACTACTTCAAATACACCACATTGGCCACATCAGATGTCTGTAAATAATTTTTTTTGTGTATTGATTGATTGGCTTCTTCGAAGAAGAAAGTGCAAGCCTATTCTTCTTCTTCTTCTTCTTTGAGAGAACCATTTAACAATAAATAGAACAATTCTTGTGTGATTAGAAAAATAAATGAAACATGCCCATATAATTGTAGTTTGGCATCATAACGGAGAAAGTTGGGGGCTTGCTTTTTTGAGGGTGGGGGGTGAAGTGGTGGTTAGTGTGTTGTGTTGCTTATTGGTCGGCGTTGGGTGTGGTTTCCACGCTGGCATCTGTGTTTGTGTTCGCACTCTCAGGTTGGACTCCGAGTTCCGCTTCTTCTCTCTCTTTCTGCTTTTGCTCTCTAACCCACTTGGCTGTGGGCAACTCATGCTCGAGGTACTCTTGGTGGGGCCAAATGAAATGGCACACGTCACCGCCACTGTCAAAGGGATTGGACTTTGTGTTCACGTTGTAGTGCAAGTGGAACAGGTCGGGCCTCAAGTAGCTGACCATAGTGAGCAGTGTCTCTTCCGTTCCGAGACATCCTGAAGGTCAAAGAAGAAGAAGAATTAGAAGAACGAGAAAGACGAAGAAGCGAAGAGAGAAAAGGATGCAAGGAACTAACCTAGCTCCAGTGATTCGGCCAACACTTCATTATAGACTTTGGCCACCTCAACCAGATGTTTCTTTTGTCCTCCCATCATCCACCCTACAAGGAGCAGAAAGGTGTAAACAAATAGGGAGAGCCATAATGATATGATGTACTGAAGAGTGAGAGGGTGTACCTTTGGTGATCATGCAAGCAGCTAAGCCTTTCGTGACCTTCATCATTGGCTCTCTGTGGCAGCCGTGTAGTTCATGACTCATCGCATAGGGAGTCACTGAGATCAAAAACTTGTCCATGTAGTACCTGAAATGGTATGAGTTAGAGCATCTCTGTTAGGTCTCAAAAAGGAATGGATACTTACTTGGCTTTCGGCTTCAGTTCGTCAAGATGTATCCCTGATCTTGGGTTTATCCTGGGGGTGCAAATGCCACCTGAATCGAGCCACATGAAGTATCTAGTCTTGAAAGGGTTCTGTACAGAAAGGTCTCTCAACCAAAGCAGCTTGTGCATTACGATAGGATTATAGAGGTCACTGTAGCCTTTGTTGACGATCAAAGGATTAGAGATGAACATTAAGAGAGAGAGAGAGAGAGAGAGAGGAGCTGAGCTGCACACCTTGGGGAACATTGGCAAGCCATGGTGTGGCAGGGATCCACCAATCCGATGTGCGTATTCTCTCAATGTCTTTGTAGTACTTCCAATTTCTAAGGTCCTCCACCTCAACAAAGCGTACATCGACTCCTGTTGAACCAAATTGAATAACAACCGAACATTGTAGAGAAATGTGACTTGGAGGGGGGTACCATTATAGAGATGGGGTTTGAGGTTCTCAAAGTACTTTTTTTGCATGATGATCTGAACTTTGTTGGGTCTGAAGTCTGCAAGAAGGTTCTTAACCTGCTGCAAATAGTCTTTTTCAAAGGTGTAGTTTTCTGCAGAGATAGAAAGAGATTGTCAACGTTCCTCCATACCGTGGTCTCTGCTTGTCAAGTCTTTGGCTTAAGGACCACTCACCTATGCCCATATGTGTTTTTCTGTTCATGTCTATTATCCCAAACAAAAATGTAATATCGTCTTCAAGCTCTTCCTCTTCCTCTTCATCTTCTACAAACACTTCGGGTAAGGGACCTTGCTGCTGTGTCAGATGAACGTTAGGAGGAGTGCCTAGGGGTAAAGTAGCTTCTAGTGGGGGGGGGGACCTCACCTCGGTTCTCTTGTTGTCATTTGTTGTCCCTCTGCTTTCTGAAGTAGAGGTTGAGGTCTGGGCAGGTCGGTACAGCGTGTGGGATAGGTAGAACGTAGAGAATAAGATAAAAGCAGTGAAAAGGAAGAAATAGAAGTACTTGGCTAGTTGCCCCTTCAACCTCTTTGAAGCCATGGAACAGATCTGACATAGAATGGAAAGATTAGCTCAAGCTGCTCTCCTTCTCAAGAAAATCAAAGCACTTTAAAGTGGTACCAAAGCTTAATGTAGCGTCAATCGTTTGTTCAGAGTCTATCTCAAAGTTACAAACAAACCTCACCAGGGAAGGCCACAAATGTTGTTGAACGAACGGCCCCTTATGGAGCACTTCAAGTACTTATTCAGCAAGGAGGCTTGGGGGGCAGGAGGGTTGTACGCGTGGCTTGCGAGCGCGTGGGTGGGCGTGTGTAGGAAGAAGTGAGAAAGTGCACACAAAGAGAGAGAGAGAGAGACCACCCAGCGGTGGTGTGGTATGTGATGGGGCTGTGTCTCGCCAAACGGTGCACGGTGGATGAAATTTCCATCGAAAGTAGGGGGTGAGCACAAAAGAGGACTGGCAATTAAGCAGTCGCTCTGCAACATTCTTTTTAGTTATCGTGCACGTTTTCTTTACAATTTAAATTATAAAAACCATTTTTCGAACACAGGAATGCGAAAGGCAACAAAAAAAGTAGCGCATTCCAGTTACGGATTTGAACTTTGCAAACGATGGAGGCTTTGGACCAGGCACTCAGTCAGTCTTCTTCCTGCCCTCAGTAAAGTTGGCCAAGTTGTTCCACAGGAAGTTCTCTTCTTCCTGGAGCAGCTGCATCACATCCAGCTTGTTGTTTTCCTTTCGTATCTCTTTCACTGGAACATGAATAAAGTGAGAAGAAACTGAAGTTCAGAGGAAAGTTTAGATGAAGGAGAAGAACCGTACCATCAACTTCGCTCTTGTGCGGGTCTTCTGCTGGAGAGTCGATCTTCCTTCTGTTTGCTTCTATCTTGGGAGACTCCTTTGGGAGTTCTCGTGCCTTCTCTTTTCCTTCTCTGTCTTGCCTTTCCTCTTCTGCACTTCTCCTTCTCCTATCTCTTTCTCTCTCCTCGTCTGCACAACACCTCTCCTTGTCTCTCTCCCTTTCCTCTTCTGCACTTCTCCTCCTTCCCTTTTCCCTTTCCTTGTCTTTCTCCTCTTTGTCCTTTCTCTTATCCTTCTCCCTCCTCTTGTCTCTGTCTCTTCTGCCTTCCTTCTTCTTGTGTCTCTCTTTCTCTCTGTCCCTATCTCTCCTTTGTTCTCTTTCACCAGCTTCACCAGCTTTCTTCTTCTGGGGATTCTTATCAACAAATGAACCTTTCTCTTTTTCCTTTGTCAGCAAGTCCCTTATGTTAGCAACCACCTCCTGATTGACAACCATGGTAGAGAAGGCCTCATCAGAAAATTCATCTTCTGTTGGTTGCCATCCTTTCCTCTCTTCTTGTTCCCTTTCTTCGAGACTTAAGACTTGCTCGTTGAAGTTGGAGAGCACATCTTCCTTAGTTGCCAACTCTTTCTCTTCATTTACGCCATGCAGAGTGCTCTTTATCTCTTTTGCAGCTGCATCTGAAGTTCTCTGTCTAGGTGGTTCGTCGCTGAGAGACTGTTGGCTCTTGGACATTTGGAGCAACCTTTGCTTGACCAACTCCTTGTCGGTCTTGCATTTCTCCACAAAGATCCTGAACACCTGCGCGTCTCCTTTCTCGTTATCATGGGGCCTCGTTGCTGGAACTTCACCACCTGTTCCTGACTCCTGCAAGCTCCCACTGTTCTCAACTTTCTTCAAATTGGGTTGTTCAGAGTCTGAAGGCTGCTGCAAGGGGGGAGAAGGCAATGCAGCAGTAGCTGGTGATGAAGGGAGCTTTGCTTGTAAAGCACTTCTTGTTGGCCCATTGTATGCTTCTTTTCCATGAGAGTGTTGTGGCCGATTGTAAGGAGGACTAGGCTGCTCCGGATGCTGTTGGAGTTGACCGATCTCTTTCACTCCCAGTTCAACACTCCTCTTTTCCAGCTCCTCCCTTTTTGCTTGGATCTGTACACTTTTGACCTTGAACTTGTCCAGTCCAGATGACGGATCGCTCCTCTTCTTGAAACCAAAGAGCTCCTTCTTCAACTCCTCCAGGGCTTTCACTTCTTCTCTTTCATTTGATTTGATCTGCTCATCAGAAACTCTGAACCTATCTAAATAGTCTCCCATCCGTTTGTCCCCTCCCTGCTCTCTTGGGTGAAGGTGAAACAAAGTGAAGCCCCGAGGGGCCAAGCACTGGATGTTGCAGCATGTGCAGCAACACACGCACACATTACCATTTTTAAAAGGAGCCTTTTGTTACCTTTGCCAAAGGGACATAACAAACAGAGATTCAAACCTAAACATGTTCTTCTCCTTGGGAGGGAGGGAGGCTACTTCTTAGCCTTCCTTGCTGTCGATATCCAGTCGTAGACCGAATAGGCAACAAATGGCCAAGCCACCAAGAAGCCAATGGTGCCCCATGACAGATTTGTGATGGAGAAAAGAGACTTGTCTCCGTTTTGTGTCCTTTGTTCTGTGCTGCCTGGCCTTTGATCGTGCAACAGCCTCTCTATATTCCTCAGCCGCTGGTCACTTTCTGCTGTTGATCGCTCCAGCTTCGCAAAGCTTGCCTGCAATGAGATGACAAGCTTATTTATCTCTTGCCTGTGTTGAGAATACAGCTCACGGAAAGGTGCATCATCCCATGGAAGAGAGCTCGGTGTATCGTAAAACACTTCTCCTACTTTGAAATGAAAACATAATTCAACACGCTGAGGATTTCCAGATTGTGTGAGAGGGAGCAGAGAGCGATGATATACCTTCGTCGGATAGCTCTGTACGAATTTGTCTTTCTTTAATTTGCACTTTTTCTTTTCCTTTCTTTGGCTGCTTATACTCTTGCTCAGTTGCTCTCTTGTCCTCCACAATTGGTTGAGGTGATTCTATTTCAACAAATTCTTGCTCAAGTTCCTCGCTTTTCTCTTCTTGGAGTTCTTCGATTCTATTTTCTTCCTCTTCTACTTTTGCAAGTTCATGAGGACTAATAAATAGGGATAATATGAATTTAGCTCATGAATTGCAGAACAAAGGGGGAAAAAAAAGAGAGGTCACAGCTCACTTTTCTACGATCAACTTTCTCAAAATGATCAGAGATATTGCTGCCTTCTGCTTAGTGGCGTTTACTACAAACGCGGGGATATTGCCCTGAGCAACAACAGTGTACACTTCGATTACAAAACAAATCAAGAGCAAACAAAAAAAAAAGGAAGTGGGGACAAGGAAGAACCTTGGGATCTAATGAAGCAATTCTGACAAAAAGGCATTTGTTGGGGTTCCCAGGAACTGGTCTGATAAATTAAAGGGTTACTTGACCATTCTCAATACAGCTTATGGTAGTAAGAGATCCTGATACCTGTAGATGGCTGCGACCTGGTGCAGTGCAGCCCTCACATAATTGGAGTCGGAGAGGCACTTGTCGTGGTTGATTGACTTACCATATGACACATACGCGCCATCATCGAGCTTCGCCCTGCACCTATTATGTTGTTGTTCTAGTTAATTCGCAAACTTCATTCTTCAACTTCATTTTAGAAGAAGCCCTGAAAATTGAATTGAGCAAAGTACCTGATGGTAACTATTTCTCTGCCTGCCACTGGAAAAGGAGCTCTGTAGCGCGCTCTAGTGACAGCAATGTCTTCGGTCACTTCTGAAATAAATGGTTAACAGTCTATCTTAAGTGCATGCATGTGAAGTACGGGGCAAGGAGGGGACCTTCAATTATTTCATAGGAGATAAGGTCGCGCTCTGTTCGCTGCCTTTTCGCAAGGTCCTCTTCACACATGAGCTCAAAGAGAGCCTGCATCACCAAATAATAGTGGTTCAGGAGTGTTGGTTTATGGTTATTTATTTTGTGGGGGGCTTGTCACCTTGTGAGAGCATGGCATAGATCCAAAAACTTTTATGCAGTTGATAGTGGACCCAGGTTTCTCGAACAACTGAATGTCCTTCTCTCCAAATTCACATTCGAATGGTATTCGCTTCCAAACATCTTCACCCTTCTGTTCGAGCTCGAGCACTTCGGCAAGGCATTGTCTTGCCAGATTTTCATAGTCTGTGCGTGTCTTTGGAGAAGGCAGCTCTTCCAAGTGCACAGGTTTGCCATCAGCAGATCCCCAGCCCCACATCAGCAAATTATCTGAGGTACTGTTTCTGAAATCTCGCGATAAAATGGGTGCAGGAATAGTCCCACTGTGATAACACCCTTTGTCTAGAATAACACAGATTTGTCTGTAATCTTCTAGAAAGAAATTATTAGACGGCCTCTTTGGCTCTCGCCTGTTTGTGTGACAGCAGCAAAGCCTCACTTCATCTCCCCCCCCCCAAAAAAAAATTATTCTTTCTTTCATGATGCTGACCCACCAATTCAGGAGGTTCTTCTCAAGCTCGCCCGTTCTCAGCGCCAAAAAGGCCCTCGTTATTGCCGAGCACAACAACAAATCTATCCTTGATAGCTCCCTGCCAACAATCACTGCTGCAGCCAAACTCGGGGAAGTAAACGTGTTGGTCGCTGGCAAGGACTGCAAGGAGGTATTGGAGCATCTTTTGAACACCTTAATACCATGAAATGATTGATATTAATGTCCTGTGATCAGGTCGCCCAAAGCTTTTCCAAAATCGAGGGTGTCTCAAAGGTCTTTGTAGCAGACAATTCAGCGTACGAGCACGGACTTGCTGAGAACCTGGCCCCCCTCATCGCCAACTGCCAAAAGCAAGAAAACTTCTCTTACATTTTGGCCCCTGCCTCCAGCTTCGGAAAGAATCTTACTCCCCGTCTTGCGGGCATCCTTGATACACAGGCCATCTCTGACATCATTTCCATTGAAAACGAAAACACATTTAAGTTAGTGCATCCCCCCCCCCACACCAGCCTGAAGCAGTTGATTGATTTAGTGCAAACATATTTGCAGGCGCCCAATTTATGCAGGCAATGCCATTGCAACAGTACAGTCCGAAGATGAGGTTAAATGCATCACCGTGAGGACAACAGCTTTTGAAAAGGCTAAACCCAGTGATAAAAGTGCTGAAATCAAGGAAGTTGCATTCGATGGAGCTGATACAGGCAAGAGTACATGGGTATTGTGAGACAATATGATCCATCTGCAACCACACATTAGCACAGCTCATTTGGAAGCCTTTCTCTGTCTACCCTATTTACCTTTGGTTGTGTTTCTTCCTTCCTTCCTTTCTGCATAATATCTTTATAGATGGAAGAAATGCAACAAAAGACAGAGAGGCCCGAGCTAACAAGTGCCTCCACCGTCGTATCTGGAGGAAGAGCCCTGAAGAGCAAAGAGAATTTCAAAATCATTGAGCAATTGGCTGACAAGCTCAATGCTGCAGGTATTTTCAATTCCCACCACCACGAGTTGACAGACTAGTGCGTTGCATTGGTTGCAGGAGCCAGAATGACTTATTATTACTATTGTCTTAAATGTGCAGTGGGTGCATCTAGGGCTGCAGTAGATGCAGGTTATGCACCTAACGAATGGCAGGTGGGACAAACTGGCAAAGTCGTTGCTCCTCAGCTTTACATAGCTGTTGGCATCTCTGGTAAAGATGAAGTGTCCCTTGTTTTTCGTCTTGCGTACCCAAGTTCTGTTAACTTATAGACCACTTGATTTGATTGTGTGTGTGTGTGTGTGTGTGTGTGTGTGTGTGTGTGTGTGTTACCTAACAGGCCAAATCCAGCACTTGGCCGGCATGAAGGACAGTAAAGTGATCGTAGCCATCAATAACGCCGCCGATGCTCCCATCTTCCAGGTCGCTGATTATGGACTTGTACAAGATCTCTTTGTGGCTGTGCCCGAGCTTACCAAGGAGCTCGATGTCGCAAAACAGTAGATGTCCCAGAAGAGCCTTATTTTCACACACAAAAATCCCTGCATAAACATCATAACCACATCATTTGGCTTTCAAATGTAACCTATTTTCTTTTTCTGTTGTTGGAGCGGCTAAGAATTGTGTGTGTTACAAAATCAAATCTAACCAATCAGCGAGCAATGGGAAAACTCGTTAGTTTGAATATTTGTTTGATTTTTAATGGCCAATGGTAGATTGGCATACCGACGTGGCCATACTCTTGTGCGCAAATAAAAAAATGTCCGCCGACAAGGAGATATTTCCCGGGAGGGATATGACCTCCCCCCAAGCCACGTTTACTTCTTTTGTGTCGTGGGGCTCAGGAACGCATCGCTCTCTTGGTGGTGGGCCAACATGCGTAAAATCGAAAAGTTCTTTTCTCTGTTCCTCATCACCGCCTTTGTGGTGTTTGCAACCTTTTATATCATGGATGTGATGCATAACGCTGCCACAAAGGGTCTTATTTTTAATGAGGGCCAAGATTTCGGGCAGCCAGCTGCAGACCCTGAGGTTCTCGGCTGGCTGGCCGATCCAACAAAGAAAGAAAAGATAGACCAAATCAAAAAGGAAATGGATGAACTTGATGAACTGAATGAATATCAAGAAGATCTCACCGAAGATATCACATTTCTTTTTGCGGCCATTAACATGAACAGAAAAGACCATTTGGGCATTCAAAATTACACGTTTGAAAAGGATTATTTGGAACAAATCATTGGTGTTTTGAAAAGGTTTAAACCTGAAAAAATTCAAATCATAATACAAAGGTGTGGTATTATTCTACAACTTTCCTTTTCTTTCTTTGGCATCTTGCTGATAATGATCTTCTTGGAAAACATGTGCAGCAAATACGTGTCCTACATTGAGCCATATCTGTATGAGGGCGTGCATGTGCGTAACGTTGAAGTAGAAGATCTGAGGAACTTTAGGTATTATCACAAGATTGAGAGAATAAGGAGGTCTGACTGGTGGATACCCGCTACCCCCTGGCTTGCAAACGTGCCTCAAGGTATATACAGGCTTGCCCATCTTTCAACCTCTCCCCTCTTCTGTGCGTTAAACCGCGACCTATTTGTGTTGTTTGGAACAATAGGCTACAGCGATCTGTATAATCCTATCGTCATGCAAAAACTATTGTGGCTAAGAGATCTGGCAGTACTCAATCCTTTCAAAACAAAGTAAGATTCATTCAAATCCCCCTCTAACACGAATACTATATACAAAAAGAAGAGGATGGATGCCTTTTTGCTTGCATGTGTTTCTTCTCACGCATTGACATCTACTCTCTCTCTCTCTCTCTCTCTATCACACACACACACACACACAACATTAGGTATTTTGTTTGGCTCGACTCTGGCGGCATTTGCACCCCCAGAATACGCGATGGCATAATGAATTTGCCTCAGTTTAAGAAAAAAGCTTTGTACGTTAACAAACAAATGCCAGGACATTGTTGCAACATATGTGTTGTGTGTGCTTGAATTCATACTGACTTTACTGCATTCTCTCTCTCTCTCTCTCTCTTCATCCAGATACTTTATGGACAAGTTTTTGATTTCTGCGAGTCCATATTCAATCAGCCATGAAATCCATGGCTGCCACAGAGACACCATGTTCCAATTCACGAATGGCTTTGCGCCGTGCTTCGTGACAAAAGGTTCACTTTCTCTGTCCAGCCTTGTTGTTATCACATCATTGTACTATTTATTGGGCACACATCTAAAAAAAGGGGGGCTCTGTTGTGCACAGGTTGGCTCATGGGAGGGCCTAAGAATTATATTATTAAAGTTGCTGAGAAATATGAGGAAATCCTAGATAAATCATTGACTCACGGTAAGTTATATTTTACCTTTTTTTTAATAAAAAATAAATCACACAACAACAGTGTGCTGTTTAATACAATTTTTTTGTTGTTCATCTTGTTTTTTCTTTTTTTAAATTTGAATTCTCTCTCAAAAACCAACCAGGTTGTTTGGGAACAGAAGAGACGGTGATCACTATGACATGGTATTCAAATCCACATCTGTTCCACATCTTCTACAATGCTTACAAGAGGACAACCTTTGATGGACTTGATTTTTGCTATTTTGTTTGGGAGCACGAGCCGTACGCAGAGCCGTCCTATGAAGAACTGCCTCTTCGGAAATGGGTAAAGGAACAAGAACAGAAAGAAAAAGAGCACTGGGAAACACATCAGCAGAAACAACAACAACAACAAGAAGAAGAATCCCAGGAGGATCAGGCAAAAGCAAAATAGGAGAGTGGCCCCTTAACTTAAAACAATACCTGTGTAATTATTTTTTTTTTGCCTTTGTATGTACGTACATCAGTTATTTACGCCTTGCTAAGGCCCAGCACAATTAAAATATATATATTGTGTGGAAATATAAGTTCTCTGCTCTCTGTCTCTGTGTGTAGAGATCTATTTTTCTATCAGCCTGGAGAGTGGGGGTAGCATGGCCAGATGTGAATTTTTAAAAGTTGTTTTTTGATGTTCTAGGTTAGGGTTTCCAAAAGCCATAAATAAAGCAAATCACTCTATCTTGAAATGAGTGGCCAAGCAGTACAGATGGAAAGGTGGCACAAGCAAACACAAAGTTTTTGTTCTCTTCTCTACACTTTGTATTTGAACGGATGAATTATCATTTCCACATTTACAAGTCTCAATATTTTACTTCTAAAATGCGTTGCCCGGTATTTTGCCGGTTTTCGGCCTTGGGTGGTATTTACGAAATCTCTCTGAGATGGTCAAACAGAGCTGGGGTAGAGGTGACCTGCCCCCCAAATAAACCAAAGATCAGAAGTTGTGCTGTGCATCTTTCTCTGCCCTGAACCAGAGTGCATGATTTGAGTGTTAGAGGATGCAATCTGCTCACCCCAGTGATCAACACTGCTCCTCAGCTGAAGATCCCCCTGCTGCCAGGGAGAAAAGTGGCCAATCTTTCTTTGCCAGCCTGAGGAAGAGTGTCTCGCCTGGGTTGGCCCCTATTCCTGAAGAAGAAACAAATTCACAGCTGAAGAAGAAAGATGCTCCTGTAAACCAAGAGGAGAAAAAGCAGGAAGATGACCACATCTTCTTGGAACCAAAGCCCAAATCAAATAAACCAAATCTTAGAGAGAGGAGGCGCTCAATTCCTGAACTGGATCTACAACCCACCAAAGCCCTTGAGGCCACAAGAGAGGTAAATAATAAAAACAGTTTTCCTTTTGTTGGGGCGTTCGCCTTAAAGCAAAACTGGTGCTGATGGTTTGTATTGCAGGGTCCTTCACCAAGGTCTTCTGGTAGTTTCTGGCCCTTCAGGTAACTTTTGCAACTTGTATCTCTTGTCTTTCAAGCTTCATTCATTTGTGGTGTGTGCAGAGCGAAAACGCCTCGTTCTGATGAAGACAAAGAAAAAGAGTCACCAGTACCAACTGTACAGCCAGCGTCAGCTCCTCCTTCGAATCAAGGGAGCTCTCTTGGGTAACACCCATTCCAGCATTATGTTATTCCTATGTTCTGACAGATAAGGTCCATTTGGTATTCTCCCTTGTGCGTGTGTGATGTTGAATTCAGCAACTCTGATGGTGCTACTCCGCGTGCTGAAAGCGCAATCTCGTTGCAGGAACTCAGAAGACAGTTTGAAATGGTTGGCCATGGTGCTTA
>CDFI01107312.1:153433-203315 GCA_000826405.1 Acanthamoeba divionensis | reverse complement strand
AGAGAGAGAGAGAGAGAGAGAGAGAGAGAGAGAGAGCAGAGAGCAGAGAGAGAGCAGAGAGAGAGAGAGAGAGAGAGAGAGAGAGAGAGTTGAACATTTTCTGCCCCTACACAAACACAGATATAACATACATATACAGCTGTCACATACATATAAAAAGGCTTACCTTCTTCTATCTTGTGGTAGAAGAGCATGCAGACTGACTCCTGATGCCGTATCATAAGCTCATGTGCATTGGAGTACTGTTTCACTTGATCATCGTTGAACTCAGTGATGCCATTCACTAGTGGTCATATATACTAAAAGGTAAAAGTAAAGTAATAATATATAGAAAATATAACCATTAAGTTTGTAGGCGATGTAATGGCCTCTTTGGCCATTGCCCGTGTAGGTGATGTAGATCATTGCGAGTGACTGTCACAAGTAGGAGCTGTGTGTGTAATGTATAAGTTGATTTTTTTAACTTGTTACTTTGCCAGAAGGGACAAGAGAAGTTAGTTAACTTACCTTTCCTGATATCTGAGGCTCATGCCACTCCTGGGTGGTGGCTGCGACAGTGTTACATAGTTGTGCAAGTTTTAGGAGTGTTTTGCGGTGAGCTAACAGCGTCAATCATAGCTGAAAGAAAAAGGAAGAAAACCAACATAGCATTGGGTTAAATGATGCAAATAGGTTGTTGGAGATGTTAAGAACAGCCGTACATGGTATAGAGGTCTCTTGTCCTGAAGTGGGCAGATTGACCAGCAACCCAACTAAAAAGTCTGATTCATTTGGCCTTGCCTTCTACTGGTGCCACGCCTTTGATGCCATTGATGACATTTTCCTTATATCTTTGATTATCACACCTAATGTCGTGCTTCTTGACAAATGCTCTTGAGTTGGCGAATGTTGTAACTATTCAGGTTGCTCATATTGAGGGAATCCTCTTCTTCATCATCACAAGGTTGTTCAGTAATCCAAACGTGTCCGCACACCACACATTTCGACTGGGAGTTGCAGAGAAAAGATGAGAAAGAGAAAGAGGGAGTTATCACACACAGCAGGCACCTTGCCAATAAGTGGGACTTTAAGCTCTTCAAAGAAGTTTCTTAATGGGCTATCTCTTGGCAAACACCCGCAGAGAGCATCCAAAAGCTCTGCAGCATCCTAAATTTCATCACATCATACCTATTTAACCCTGTCAGGACGGGATCTTGCGTACAGGCAAACAGTGAAAGTAAAACACTGGCCCAAGGGCAGAAGTTACTTTTGTCATAGCCTTTGACTACGAAAGACTGGTAGACTTCCGTTTGAAGTCATCAAGTCTTTGAAAGTCAGAGTCATTTGATGGCCAATAATTTATCTTTGCGTCTCAAAGGGGGGGGGGTCATGTTCTTCCCACTCCTTCCAAAAGGAACACATTTTAAAAATGGAGAGGGGGTGTCATCACGTCCTGACAGGGTTAATATGCTCAATTGCAAACAGATCTTCAACAAAAGAAAACTCCAGGACAGGATATCAAGAACCATCCTTTAACCCCCAACACCACAAGTGTCTCACAAGGATTATCTTTTACTGTTGAAACACACACACAAGAAATATGGAAATAACAGAGAGAAAGATGTTCAGCTGCTTGGTGCCAATTGAACAACTGCTGCGCTAGGAGGGTCAACCTCCATCCCTTTCTCTTTCTGGTCTTGGCCAGTAGCACCTTTATGTTCTTCTTGCACTCTGGATGACTGTAGCACGTTAAGCATTGCATTGCTTGTGCTAGCTGACTGTGCATTGATAGTTTGCTGTTTCTGTTTCTGTTTTTCTCTCTCGTCAATCTGATTCAGATACTCTGTAAAGTCCAGTACCAGGCGCTGACACGCACGGTTCTGAGCAATGATAGGCAGCAGCTCGCGTAACAGGTCTCGCTTACTTATTCCCTGTGAGTGATTGCAAGTCAGCTGTAACCCTTTTGGCAGTACTGTAGTACTATTGAGAAGAGGCTGCATACCAGCACTGTGGGCTGCCACATGGGCTGTGATGTGGGCTCGCTGTCGGGCATGCTCATCTCACCCAAAGATCTATTTTATTCAGGAGATCATCAGAATTCTGTGGTGGATTCAACTCATTATCGATAAGAATAGTACCTGTGCGGTGGTCCCAACAGCGAAGAGCAAAGTTCTTTCAGTCTAGTGGTAATCGCTTCCACAGCTAGGTGTCTAGCATACGTCACCAGCCAATACCGATACTAACGGCCCACACACACGTAGTTAATATATTGAAAATGATTGTCCATGCCATAGCAAAGAGAGTCATGAAAAACTCACTTCAGCAGAAGATTGAAGAAGGAGAGAAGCAGCTAGTTGGCTTTCCAAATGAGTCATAGTTTGGGCACGCTGCTGCTGTACATTCACACGTAGCAAAGACATTCCTTCACCACTTTCCTCCTCTCCAATTTTACTCAAAATGCTTTCTCCCTGCTAATTATACGAGCTAGATTAACAGCTTCAAAAGCAACCTTTACGCAATCAGTAGGCAGATATGATATAACAGCGGATGTACCTGGAAGGATGCCAAAGTTGAAGATGCTTCTGTAATAGTGTCAGACCGAGCTGAACTTTGCATCGGAAGAGGAGAACGCCAAGAAGGCGGAAGTAGAGTACTCCATGGCGAGCGCCAGCTTGCGCTCTCATTCAATGCCACCCAAACTCCCATAGTTCTGATAGAACAAGCATCAATATAGTGTGTACGTTATTGTATTGGCTTGGCAACAAACCGATGGTAGGAAAATGATTGGCGGTTGGTAAGTGTCACTACACAACTCTTGCCATCAGGTAGAACTTTGACCCTTTCTACAGCATAACATATGAATACAGAGAGAGAGAGAGAGAGAGAGAGGTAAGGGTGAGGCCACAAGCTTAGCCGGGTGGCTGTAGGTAATAGGCATTCTTTCAGCGCTTTCACAGTGCTGTTTAATGGTTTGTTAGAACAGACATACCCAAGGAGGTATCATGACTCAAAAGAGAAGCAATGCTGCCTGTTACGGTGGCTGTCTGCCGTGATATGTCCCTTTGCATAAAATAGTTCAGTCAATGCTTTGATGGCAAACAATAATAAAAGCTGAGATGGAAAGGGTAATACCATATATGGAAGCTGGCATTACTGAGAATGACAAGCAGATGGTTGGTAAAATTGGCTTCCATGTGGGTAACTCCAGAACCTAGGCATATGCAAGGCAACATCTGAATGCCCACCACCATTTAAGTTAATAATTGTCTTGTTCTTGGTATCCTATTGGGGAGGAAGGATTACGCGACGGCCGGCAGGAGTGTAAATGTGGAGAGAGCCGTCGTGGCATCCAACAGCGCTGAAGCGACTATTACCGGCAGCCGCTGTCACCCGTCCCTCCACAACGTTCTCCCACTCTGTTTTACCCCCTGCACGCATTGAAATCCACGACCAGAAGACTGCACCAGCACAGTAACATATTTTAGTTGATACTAATATTGCTAAGCAGTATGTAGGAGGTTACCGTTTTCTTTGGCGTTATTTATAGTAATTTCAATAAACTTTACTGCATCAGCGTCGTGAAGAGGTGGATGAAGTTGGCGCGAGATCTTGGGGACCATTATAGGAATAGGGATGAAAGGAACAGATGGAACAGAACGAGGTGTTGCCACTTCTGGAGGTGCTGCCACAGGTGTGCCAGGAGCAGAGGGCCGTGTCCTTGTTTGGCTACGCGACTAGCAGTCGACACATTAGATGTATCAAAAACAAAGTAATGAAAAAAATTATGAGAACATTATAAGTCCCTAGGATTAAAAAAATTAAAGAAACTTACCGTACGCAGTGGAGAGGCCTTGGGTTTTTCCTTTTCCTGCTCTTTTCCTTTTTCTCTTGCCTTTTTCTTCTCTTTATCTTTTCCCTTGGCTTTTTCCCTTTGTTTCTTATGTTCTTTCTCTTTCTCTTTCTTCTCGGTGTGACTTGTGATATTAACTGCTATTTCATCATCCACTTTCTGTTTCTTGTACGGTCGCTCTTCACTGAATAAGAACGAGTAAGCGAATATTTATAATCAGAGGGTATGAAGGGGCGTATTCTATTACCGTGTTGGTGAAGGAGTTTGATTGTTGGGAAGGCCAGAAACAGATTGCACAGTTGATGCAGTGCCAACTGTTGTAGACGCAGGAACAAGCTGTGCAGAATTAGGTCCTGGAGAAGATAGTACGAAAGAGCTATTTGCAGCCTGGCCTGCATTACCAGATCTGTACAAACACCCAACGTATGGATAGTTAGCACTGACATGAGCAAGAATTGAGTGAGGAAGTATGCACCCTAAAAACAAAGGTGTGATTCGACGTTTGCCATTCCTTAGACGTGTTTCTGTCTGCACACTGCCAGGAGTGGAAGGTGCATGTCCTGAAGGTGCAGGACTTAAAGGATGTACAAGCAAGGGAATTGTTTTTTTAACTGGCACTGGGCTAGTTTCAGCCGATGCACTTGAGGTCAAGGACACTGTAGGAGGGACTATGGGAGGAGGTTTTTGAAGTTGAAGAAGGGCAGGATGCTCAACTAGGTTGGCAAGAAGCTCGCCCGTGGATGGGGCAGCCTTTTTCATCATCTCTCTGCGCTCGTTTTCCGGAAGTGGCTTACCTACCTAGCATCCCACCCAAACAAAACATAAAGGCTCAGAATCACAGATAAAAATAGGGAATGAGGGCAGTAACCTACTTCTTCATTAGACAGTTGAAAGAAGGCAGCAGTGCCGTCAGTGGAGCAGGTGAGCAGAGAAAGGCCATCAGGCGACCAAGAGAGATCAAGCACACCCTGCTCGAAAACGTTCTTGACTACCACCTTGGGTCGGGCACCCTCGGTACCCCAAATACTCACGCCTCCATCTTGGCTGCCTACAGAAACACAATAATTTAAAGTTAACAGAAGTTGTAATATTCAATGTGTTAGAAGCAATTATTCAACATACCAATGGCACATAAAGATAATGGTCTCTTCTTTCCAGTTCCTTTCTGTTCAGTAAAAACAACATGGTTGAATTTCTTTCACGAATAGAAAAGAAAACCATTAGTGCAATTACAAGTATGAGACTCAAGAATCATAAAGAGTTAAGGCGCAGGAAAGCAAATTACAGAACAGGTAACAGGCTTCTTGTGTCCCACAAAGTCACAAACAACAGTCCAGTTTGATCGCTGTATGATTGGCGCAACGTGACTGGGCCCATTGAAGCCATACACTGTCGTCAGGTATGAACCATCAGGTGACCAACTGCCAACAAATCCATTAGAAATAATGTCAGTGCTAACTGCTCACCGACTTGTTGTTTACCTAATGCGGCGGAAAAAGCTTGCAGATGACTGACGGTAGGGTTTGGTGATCGTGGCCTCTTTGTCCCATTCCCCTACCCTCCAAATTATTACAGATTTGTCGTCTGCCTGTGTAGGAGGGAGCAGAGAAACAAAGTATAAATGAAGGCAACATATGCACATGCAGAATGTAATCACTATTAAGAGAGTATAGGCTACCTCACTGGCTATGTATTTATTAAGAGGGTCCCACGCAACTCCCTGTTAATGAAAATAAAATTATGAATACTAAGAGCCCATTTGAAATATCAGAGGGACCATAGTCCGCTGGAATTAACCTTTACAAAGCCAGCATGTCCTTGCATTTTGGCGAGAAGGCCTCCTCGCCCACCGTTTATTGTTGTATCCCACACGAATACCTCCGAAGCTATTCCGCATGATACCAGCCTGCGACTGTCCGGTGACCAGCTCAGATCATTGACACCTAGAGCGCCATAATTTTAGCATCAGTAAACTCTCTGCTCTCTCTGCTCTCTCTGCTCTCTGTAATTCTGGAAAAAAATGCCAAAGGGAATGGAAGGAAGGCGCCGTGCCGGCAGTGTGGCCAGCGAAGGTTATGGTTCTGGCCCAGTTCTCACGGTTAGACTCTTCACTGCCAAAGACCTGAGTGGCAGCGCCTCCACGCAGCTCATAGATTAGAACCAAGTGGTCGTCAGAAGCAGACGCCAAGAACCGTCCATCAGGCGAAAAGCGAACGCAGTTCACTGGACTGCCCAGATCGATGCAAGCTAGAAGCTTGGGTGCTTGTGCCTCTTCCTCTTTTTGCTGTGGATGGAGCAGACAAAAGTTCCAAATCTTGATCCTATTATCTATTTGCATAATCAAAGTGCAAGTGAAATTAGAGGGATTTACACCATTTCAGTTGGAAATGTTCAAAAAAAGAGGTAATTACCTCCCCCTCCTGTGGCGAAGCGCGTCCCATCCGGATGTACATCAATCGAATAAATAGGGAACCCTGCGCAGAAAATGAAGAAATTAGAATCTGGGCTTTGGGAGAATTACTTGGAAGGCTTACCTCCATGGGACACCCATTCAGGCCTGGCGAAGATCATGACAAACAACCTCTAAAGGTTTCCCACCCCTGTATATTCCAAAAAGGGTGTGGCAATAAAGAATACTTATTGTGATAAAGAAGGGCACAGGTGGAAGGGAGTCCCGTCTATTCTCAATATTTTGTACTTAGCAAGTATTGAAACTTGTATGTAAGGCCGTTAAGGTTGGCCTGTGTTTTCACAATTCCTTCTATTCCTATTGTTCTTCTTTTTTGGTTGTTTGCAAAAGGGGGGAGGGAGTGTACGGCGCAGTTTAGGGTCTACGCTCCCAAAGCCCACTTTTTTTCGATCCTGCGCAGTCTCTAGTTGCACCATGGGCCCGAACTTGCTGCCAAGTTTCAAACTATTTTGGGACCATCAAAGCGAATCTAACACACAATCATGGCAAAATGGACTTGTAGAAGAGGAGCTTGATGAGTTTGTTGAATGAGAAGCAAAGAGGGAAGAGAGAGGACCAAGGAGTGGAATGGTGGGATTGAATGGAGGCTGGAGAGGGAAGGGAATGTCTTTTACAATTGGGGAAATATCCGGAAAATAAATTATTCATCCGAGGATTTATCCCGGATAATTTGGCGCGAACCTTTTTTTAAATTGAATTAAAAAAAAAGACTGCCACTATGACGCACCAAACAGGCATCAATTTGGACGAATGCTTGGAGGTAGCCACTAGGCTGGCTAGACATGCTGGCCAGGTAATTCTTTCTGCCTTCCATGAAAAGAAGGAAATTGAAAAGAAGTCAGCTTTTGACCTTGTGACTGAAACAGGTATCACCCCCCCCCCAATAATCTTGTGAAGAACTTTGATAAATGTGCCTACAATAACACCAGATAAGGAGTGCGAGCGCTTAATTATGGAGGGTCTGAAGGCTCACTTTCCCAACCATGTGTTAATTGGCGAAGAAAGCTCTTCTGATGAGCTTAGCCTCACTGCAGAGCCCACTTGGATAATAGATCCACTTGGTATGTTCACAACACGCCTCAACAAAAGATATAGCAGAGCGCAAAATGCTTGGGTTCACAACATTTTGATTGTACAACCTGCCATATGCAGATGGCACGACGAACTTCGTGCATAAGTATCCCTACGTGTGCGTGTGTATAGGCCTCGTTGTGGACAAGCAGCCCGTGCTCGGCACCGTCTACGCGCCTTGCCAGGATGAAATGTTCGTGCTTCATTTTCCACCCTTGCAGGGGAATGTGTTGCTTTTGTATGACAAAAAGCATTCAAAGCACAGGTCTTTCTAAAATGATGCATGTTTATCAGGTTTACAGCGATCAAAGGCAAGGGAGCCCATTTAAATGGACGATGCATCAATGTTTCCAGCAACAGGCACAGATTTATCCCATCCCCAAATGTTCCATTGTTCTAAGGATACATTGCGCAGATTAAGCTATAACCGGTTTTCTTTACTCTTGTATGTGATGGTGGCCTGACTTCGGCAGAGAGATAGAGCAAGCTATGGTTAGCACAGGGTTCCCTAAGTACCGTGAACATGTGCCCTTCCAAATGGCTGTGCTTTATCAAACCCTCTCATCTCGTGTTCAAGCCATCAGGTTTGAGGCCTCGTACTCTCGTGATGCTGGTGTTCATGTTTTTTTTATTTGCTCCCATTACTTACAGTGGCTCTTTAGGATGAATGGATCTTGCGGCCTGGACATGTGTGCAGTGGCGGCTGGAAGATTAGATGCTTATTTCACATGCACTGGTCTAGAAGCCTCTTCTCTTTGGCCATTATGACCTTTTTTGCTCCTATTTGTTTTAGACGCCTCACACGAATGTTTGATGTTCCAACATACAACATAGGTGTGTGCAGTTGGGATTTTGTGGGTCCCTCCGTTATCGTGCAGGAAGCTGGCGGCCTAGTGCTCGACCCCTATGGTATCCACACACCCACCCAACAGCTTCTCTTGGACAAGAGCTAATATCTTTTCTTTCTTCGCTGGGTCTGTTGTTGTACAGGTGGAGCTCTCTCTTTGACAGGCAACCGCGTTATCGCCGCAAATAGCGATACTCTGGCCCAGTCCATCTCTACTTTCATTAAAGAAAGGAACCTACCCACGGACATTGGCCAGATTCCCACAAAATAATAAGCTCCTCCTTCTCTCCTCCCTCTGTTATATGGATTCAATTTAACTGTTCAGTGACAGAAAGAAGCAGCAGAAGGCTCCTATTGTTGCACTCACGTGGTACTCGAGGATTAACAGATCGAGAGAGAGAAAGAAATAAATAGATATATAGCCAAACTTTTTGGACCCATGACTAGAGCGAGCTGCGATGAGCCTGAGACGGATGTTCATAGTCAGGCAGGTAGTCCTGTGGAACTGGATAACTGGCGGCAGACGCAATCCCACAGTGGTTATGCTGATCCTTGGCCATGTGGATGTGTCCCTCCTGGCCCCACAGCGCGCCGTAGGACGATCGAACGATGTAATAACTGCGCCCGCTGCGTTCGTCATGCCCGATGCCTACGATCAGCCCACAGTGACTCAACCGCGTGGCGCTGCAGTGCTCTCCATAGTAGGTACCCTTGGAGTAGAACTGAAACACTCGATCGCTGGCGTCAAAGCATACGCTCACTGGGCCTGAGTGCACCAGACTGTGCTGCAGATGCGCCTCACTGAAATGGAGCAAAGGAGACAACAATGAACCCATCACACCTTGGATGTATGTATGTATATGTATATGCGTGTGTGTGTGTGCGTGCGTGTGTGTGTAGTGTGTGTGTGTGTGTGTGTGTGTGTGTGTGAAGTGACAGATAGATTACCTGCCAGGTATAATACTGTGGAACTCTGTGATGGTAGCGGCTGCCTGAGACTTGGAGAAGGCGCACTGCTTGGCGACGGCCTTATATGATGACGGGTATCCCTTCTCCAACGCCAGACCGCCCAGCTGCATTACCGCCTTGTATGCCTGACGCACACACAGCACACACACACACACACACACACACACAACACACGTCGCGTCAGCGCTGCATCACACTACTCCCAATCCACTGCTTTCTCTCTGCTCTCTATGCCATTGGCCAAGTGGGGTAGGTAACTTGATCAGGGCTGCCTCCATCGCATCCGGCATTGGGCGTGCAGTCGAGGACATTCTGCACAGACAGCACGAGAGGACCCTCAGCGGCGGCGCTGTCATCGCTACTGCCACCATCCGAGGAGCTCGTGTCGTTGTTGGCCTCGTGGTGGTGGAGGCGATGGCGGCTGCGCAGGCGACTCAGTTCGTGTGTGGCCTCGATGGCAGCGACCGCAGCGTGGGCCCAACTGGACGAGCAGTTCAGTTGGTCGCGCACAGGCACGCTGCTGAGGACGCTCAGCTTCGCGCGCCAGTCAAATGTCCTCAAGGCCGACAGGGACGACGAAGAGTAGAGCGTCTCCTGGCTGGGCTTTATGCGCGCCAGGCGGACCTCTATGGGCTGGCCCTCGTGCAGGAAGCCCATGTTCCATCGCTCGAACTCTCTCAGTGTCAGGTCTGCAAACTGATTCAAAGCCACTACACACGCCCCACCCCACCCCCAAACATTTACATCAATCAAATGTGCCGCTACATCTTGGGGGGGGGCTGATGCAGTGAGATTAACGCAGATTGAGATTGAGATTGAGTGCAAATTACTTACAGGTGATGCCGGTTCGGGGTGCCTCATAGCGGTTGTAGTCGTTGATGAAGCTTAGGTTCTCCTCCCATATGGCCATTCGCCTCTCGAGCTCGTCTGCTGAGACCCCATGTGTGGGCCTGTGCCACTTCTTGCACCAGAGCATGAACTCTCTCTTCACCAAGATTCTTGAGCCTGAGGATGTGTCTGAGGATGATGTGCCATCACTCCCTGACACCCTCTTGGAGTTGCATGGCCAGCTGAGCACAAGGATAACTACAAGGACTGTGAACAGCAGCTCTGCTCGATACCATAGTCCTTGAAAGGAACACATGATGATGGTCGTTCTACGTTGTAGCAGGAGGAATCCATCCACAAAAGAATCCAGGAAATATCAGGCAACCATAGGGAAAACAAAAAAATTGTTTTTTACAGCAACCACTAAATCTGGTTCAAAAGTTCTTGCTCATTAATGAATGATAAGGTTGAGCACAGGAAATTGAACACACTTCTGGGACATGAGCTTCTCTGGACCTTCTATTGGATCTGAACCAGGAGGGTCATACAAGTTGAAAGCCACAATAGCTTGAATACCTCTCCAATCAAAAAAAAAAGATGGTGATGATCTAGTTGTCATCAGATCAGAACAAAATCAAGTTGAGAAGTGATGATCATCAATTCAAGTGAGAACTTTGGTCTTCTTGTTGTTGGTGTGTGTTTTTTTTGATTATCTGATCTTTTTGATTATTAAATAGATTTGATTTTTGATGGGCTATTTAATTTAATCATTAATTATTGGATTAATTGAAACCAAGATTGTGGGATAAATCCGGACACCAAGGGGCAAGTTACCACAGAGACCCTTTTTTTTTCTTTCTTTTTTTTTTGTAACCAACAGCCTTTGGCCTTTCCCTTTCTTTGTACTTTTTTTTCCCCCCATTTGTTCAATCGAGCTGGAAGAAGTCCAGTATGTGGTATTTTGGGGGCGATGATGATGACCCAGAAGACGCCATTGATGCTGAAACTGGCGATGATGATGAGCTGCACAAAGTGCCCAGCAAGGAGCAGAAAGAGAAAGATAGTGCGCTGAGAGGGGCGGCCACAGCGGGGACCACGAAAGAGCACAGCACGCCAGTTGGTGTTGCCCCCTTTGCCAGAGAATCAGCAGCAGCAGAAACAAATTCATCTTCATGGGGCGGGGGGCGGGGCCGTTTGAGCGCCGAGCAGTTGCACAGGGACCGCCGTGCACTCTCTCATTTTTTGCATTCTCACAAATGCTACGACTTGATGCCAGGCAATCTCATCTCTCTGCTCCCCCATGTTGCTTTTCTATTATACTTTCTGATCTTACATTTAATTTCTCTTTTCTTTTTGCTGTTCACACTGTCACCCCTTCTGTCACATGATACTGTTTGCCAACACGACTAGTCAGTGGCAAGATAGTGGTTCTCGACACAGCATTGCCTGTGAAAGCAGCCTTCGTCGCCCTCATTGAAAATGGTGAGTAAACAGTTCAGTCCTTCTTGGATATTCTCATTTTGCTTATCCTCTCTCTCTCTCTCTCTCTCTCTGTGTGTGTGTGTGTGTGTGTAGACGTCAAGTCAGCACCGTTGTGGGACTCCAGCGTTGGTGATTACGTGGGCATGATAACTGTGTCCGATTTCAGAAACATACTGCGCCACTTTCACCGGTTTCCCAGCACGAATGACCTCGCGCAAGAGCTCGAACTACACCAGATCTCCACATGGCAACGTACTGGATATCACTCCATATAATTCTTATGGCTGGCCTCTCTCTCTCTCTCTGCCAAACCAAGGCTTATGGCTAACGGCTAACCTCTCTATACACAAATCAACGATTTTGTGTTGGCAGGCATCATTGGTGCAGGAGCAGGTCGCCTGGTGTGGGTAGATCCAGAAGAGTCACTTTGGACAGCAGCCAGGCGATTACTCACACATCACATCCACCGACTGCCGATAATCGACCCCTCTGATAATTCTGTGCTGCACATCATCACCCACCGTAAAATCAACAACTTCCTTGTAAAAAATGTAACTCACCCCAACATCCTGTCCTGACAATTGTTCACCTTTGAATTGATATCCTATAATATCTGCTTTTGATATATATCAAACAGTTGCAGGCCAATTTGGCGATTATGAAGTGCTCTCTGGAAGAGCTTGGCATTGGCACTTACGATAACATTATCACTGTAACTAAGGTTCAAAAGCCTTCATTTGCTTGAAAAGAATTGCACTTAATGGTGGAGTTATCTAACTCGAGTCACTCCCAATATGTAGGAGACTACATTGATCGAAGTCCTGGATCTGCTTGCCACCCACAATATCTCCGCTGTACCCATTGTAGACGAGCAGGGTACATACATCTTTTCTCTAATGTCATGTTGTGATGTTCCCACAGGATCTATATATACATTTAAACATTATGCACATTTTACAACAAAAAAATAATGTCTAACTTTAAAACTTTTGCATTGCCTTTTTTTTTGTGACAGGAGTTGTGTTGGATGTATATGCCAACAGCGACATTGTTTATACTGCAAAATATCGCACTTATGAGGACCTTAGGCTGCCCCTTCATAACGCCACTGCTCGCCGGGTACCTTCCTTGATCCGCTTCTCTCTTTCTTTCTCTTTCTCTCTCTTTCTCTCTCTTTCTCTCTTTCTCTCTCTTTCTCTTTCTTTCTTTCTCTCTCTTTCTCTTTCTTTCTCTCTCTCTCTTTCTCTCTTTCTCTCTTTCTCTCTTTCTCTCTTTCTCTCTCTTTCTCATTCTTTCTCTCTTTCTCTCTCTCTCTTTCTCTCTCTTTTTCTCTCTTTCTTTCTTTCTCTCTTTCTCTTTCTTTCTCTCTCTTTCTCTCTCTTTCTCTCTTTCTCTTTCTCTCTTTTTCTCTCTTTTTCTCTCTCTTTTTCTCTCTAAACTTTAAATCTCTCTCTTTCTCATAGCGTGGGGGTATGAGTAAAGTACACTCCTGCTTGCGAAGTGACACTATATGGGAAGTTCTGGAGCGGTTTGTGGAGAGTAAAGTGCATCGCCTCATCTGCGTGGATGAATCACAGCGCGTTGTCGGCATTGTGTCCCTCTCAGACCTCGTCGCCTTTCTTGTTCCTGATGACCAGCTGGATCCAGCTCAGGACACTTTTACTCCCACTCCCACTCCCACTCCGACTCCAGTCACATCGCCTCTGTCATCTCCATTACCACTGCGTGTGTCAGCTACGCCTGTAACATAGACTCACTCACTTTGTTTTTTATTGCCCTCAACCATCAACACTTTTAAGGATAAATAGAGAGTCATGTCAAATTATTATTATTATTAACTTTTTAATGTCTGATTATGTCAAGTAGTAGTAGTAGCAGTAGTAGTAGTAGCTCAGTGACCATATGGGAGTTCAGAAGAGGAAGAGGTATAATGACTCATGGAGTTGATGGATTCTCTTTGAATGTTGTTGTTACAAGCCTGTTCATGAGACCACAAAAAGAAGACACACAAATAAGTTTCTACTTGAAAGGTTTCTTCTTCAAATGACAACAGCAAGGATATTTGATCTTCTGGAGGAGGCATGCCCTTCTTGGGGATAGAGATGCCATTCTTTGATCTCATCATCATTCATCTTGCTTCCTTTGGATGAAAAGAAAGAAAGAAAGGTTGTCCTTCTTATCAAGATGAAGAGATGAAGGAAGAACAGGAAGGGGGGGCTTTCTTCTTACAGCTATGGAGACAAAGTCTTCTTCTTGCAAAGAGTGAAGGTCGGTTGCAGCAATGAGATAGAGTTTGAGATAGAGTTTGTCCTCTGGGTACGAAGTTACAAATCTGTAGTTATACACAAAACGAATATGAGAAGAAAAAGAAGAAAGAGAGAGCTTTATAAAGCTCAATCAGCAAGAGTGTAGAAACTTTTGGCCAAGCTGCAATTTTTAATGAAATCTAAGTTGCATGTGTGCTTCATTCCAGCCTGAATGCCACTTGGAACTCACTTGGAACCACAACCAGAGATGATGGACTGAATGAGCATGGGCCTTGCAACCAAGCTTTGCCCAAACACACCAAAGATCAACTCTCACATCTACTCTACCTCTTCTCTACCCCCTCTTCTACTTGATTCTATTTATATCATACAACAGTTTTGTATCTCACAGTGGGGCCACTTGTTGTAGTGACATTTGAATGGCATTCGTTCTGGCTACTCTGGCAGGCCTCATCCAGCAAGCGGTGGAATGGGTGGCCCAGCATGGGACCAGCTTCACCTGCTTTGCCTCCCAGTGCAAGTGCAAACGTAACAACAACAAGCTCAGCAGCATCAGAGGTGGAGGAGCTTACCGTACGCCCTTCAACAAACAAACAGAGTATGTATCTGTTTACCACCAGTTGTGCTTTTCTTCAAGAGATCTCACTTTGAGTTGTAAACTCTTTGTTTCTTGCTTTCATTCATTCATAGGGGTGAAGAGAGTGCTGCCAAGAAGAATTGGAGAAAACTGATAAACGTTCACCAGTCCTCTTCGTTCATCAAGAGGCTTCCAGGTCAGCAGACTCTGAACGCTCTAAGTCTTAATCTTGATGTCTTTCATTTTTATTTAACTCATTTGGCCCAAATGAATGGGTGCACCCCCCTTTTATCCAATCTTTTGTGTATAGAAAGAAGAAGAACAACTATCCACCCAAAGTCCCACATGACAGTGGACTGGTGCGCTGCCATGATAGCCGTGGCTGCCTACAATGGCGTCATCGTTCCCATACGAATCGTCTTCTCTTCCTCCTGTGGCTTCCTCCTCGTAGACGTCCTACTGGATGCTCTCCTCCTCTTAGACATATACATGCACTCACACATGTCCTACCTGGGTACTCATTCTTTCATCATCCCTGCTCTGCAGTTGTAAATGAATTGTGCTGTCATTATGTTAATGTATGTTCAGATGATGGCAGCTATGTGCTCAGCCCTAAAAGGATATGGGGGCGCTACCTGAAGGGGTGGTTCTTCATTGATGTGATATCCCTCCTTCCTATGGAGCTGCTGTATTCACTCTTTTCTCCTCCACCAGTATTTAATTGTCTCAGGTATTCCTGTGCTCTTGCTTCGCTTCTAGGGAGTATCTATAGAGCCTTCACACTCAATAACCATCTGGTGCAGGTTGCTGAGGCTCTTGAAGCTTTTTAAAAGCGCGTATTACCTTCCAGCGTTGGAAAGGTAGGATTCTTGAACATTGCACAGATTGTTATTGATTACTTGCTAATATCTGTAAAGGGACCGACGGTTCAATAGGGCTCTGCTGCGGTTTGTGGAGCTCAACCTTTCTGTTGTGCTGATTGCCCACTGGATAGGGTTTGACAAAATCATCATTTTGGCACCAACGGAGTTTCTTCTGATTCCTTGTTCCTCTGGGCCGTTTACAAAAGATGTCTGTGGTTTGCTTTTGGGCATTTAGAAGGGTTTGGATCGAATTCGTTTGTGCCCTCATTGGAACTAAAGCAGGCTGACTTGACTTCACAAATACTCACCTGTTACTATTGGGTATGAAATAATTGTCTCATTTAAGAGACTGAGAATCATTCCGAGTAGTAACTGTTTCTTTCTCTCACTGTATGATGATGTATCGTCAAGGCTTTCACAGCAATGACAGGGACTGACATTGTGCCCACAACAAAACTGGTACCTTCTATCTCTTTGTTAACAAAGGTGTGCTCTTATTATTAATCTGTTCTACAGGAAATTATATTTTCTCTGTTGGTTGTATTCATTGGTCTTTCAGCATATGCCACTATTATTGGTAGGGAAGACAATTGCCCCTGCACGAATGGATTATTCACTTAAACCATATTGGTCTTCAGGAAACGTTGGCAGTTTGATCTCCAATTTTGATGCTAGTACCGTTATCTACAGGAAGAAAATGTCAGACATATCCTTTCACTCTCTTCTGTTGCGATAGTAACATTCCTCATCCCACTAGCGATAAAGTGTCAATGCCTTAACACTAGTCACATTAATACATACATGGCTTACCACCGCCTTCCTCTCAAGCTTCAAGAGAGGTAAAATCTTCCACCCCTATCACCTGAATCTAAGAACATAAAATAATGTTATATGCCATTAGGATAGAAGATTACTATGATTATCTGGTACAAGGACATTTTCATCCCTGTTTTGGTTCTTTCTGTTTTCTAATTCCTAATTCTCTCTCTATCATAATGCTGCAGTGGTCACGAAAGAAAGGGCTGGTAAGCTCCTAATCCTCCACCAAGGTCACTATTCATAAGTTGAATTCCAATGTTCCATTACAAGGATGAAGACCTGTTGGCTGATTTACCTGAACCATTGCGCGCAGAAGTTAAACTGTACCTCAACCAGGACATCATCAGAAAGGTATTGTAAACGGACAATGATGTTGGTGGTTGTTAGTGAGATCAATAATAGACTATCTTTCAATGCTAGGTTCCCTTTTTCTCTTCATGTGGAAAGGAGTTCATAGGTATGCTTGTTACCATGCTAGAGCCAAGAGTCTCGATTCCTGGAGAAATGCTCATTCTACAAGGAACTATTGGTAATAATAATAGAATTGAGAGGGCATCCATTCTTAATAGAGGTCTCATGCTGAATTGCTTGTTTTACTGTTTGCGCAGGTCATGAGATGTATTTCCTGTCCTCGGGCTATGTAGAAGTGGTTGTTGATGGAAAGCCCATCACTGTGCTCTCTCCTGGAAGCTTCTTTGGAGAATTTGTAAAGTCGCCCCTGGTCACCATATCTTGAAGAGCTCCACATTGTGTGACAGACAATGGAACTCCAACATAGGAGCACACACAAGGACTAACTCACACAATTTGTTATTCAAAGGCTTTGCTGTTCAGGGAGAAGCGCATGGGAAGCGTTCGCTCTCTGACCTACTGCGACCTGTTCGTGCTTCGAAAGAAGGACTTCCACCAAGTGCTCAACATGTTCCCCGAGTTTGAAGCCCACATCTGTCGGATCGTCCAACAACGCAAGACCTCTAACTTGCCGCCTACGAGTACTACTAGCTCACCATCTATGACGACTCCCACATCGCCGCCGCCTCCCACCACTCCTTCACTGGGCTCTAGACCATCGGAGTTGAGTCCTCTTCGTGCTCATGACTCCTTAAGTGCTTCATCCGTGATGATCCCTTCCATCGCCACAACCACCACTGCGACCACGACCAAGCCCACGGCCACGGCCACCACGGGGAACAACTCTTCGAGTGAAGAGGACGAGCAGCAGCCAGAGATGGAGTGCCACACTTCACCGTTGACTGTAAATTAAATTTGGGGATGAGTAAATAAATGTGATCAAATAATTAATATTAAAAACACAAATATGTGCAATTAATGTGCATTTAAAATAATTAATGAATTTATGAGGACGACGTGACTTGAACACGCAACCTTCTGATCTGGAGTCAGACGCTCTACCATTTGAGCTACGCCCCCCATTTAAAAATATACCTTATTTTTAAATTAACAATTAACAATCTTAAATAGCCAACACAGGAGATGATGTTCGACAAGGTGTCATCGATACAAGGCCAACAGAGCCCAAAAAGACACCTCCTATTTGAGGGTCCTGCGCCGTTTGCTGGGGAACATGCTATTAGAAACTATCAAACTTTTGGTAAAACTCCAAACTAAACTGATTTTGAACTGCTGGTGAGTCAGGCAGGCACCAGCGTGAGAGGTTGCCAACAGAAGGTGTTGGGCATGCCATATGGCCATCTCAAACACGATTAATATACATACACAATAAGAAGTTGAGTTTTTTTTAATTTCCTTGACAGACGACACAAAAACCACACACATATACATCTAACAAAGATCCTTAGCACATTCCTCTATGAATGAAAGTGCTTGATCATGCTTGTGCTTTTCAAAGTACCTATAAATGTGCTCTCCATCGAGCACATTGGTGACAGCGACGCCATCCTCATTGTTTATGCTTATCACAAGCTGATCTTCCCAAAATGTGTCAACATATCCATAAGAATCGTCCCTCTCAACAATGGGACCAGCACATGGCAGGCGGTAGGGCCATTTTTTTGAACAACTCCATCTTGCTACCACCTATCACAGATTCTAATGAAATAAGCTCATTTAATGAGTTCAATAGAGGCAAGTCCATTGGCTCAGGAACTGGGGGCAACAGCTTCCCTGGTCTGTTCACATAGTGAATTTCACAACTGCCCACAACACAGCAGTTCTTGCTGTACTAATGAAAATCTACCAGTCTATATTCTTCTTGGCATCATGCTTGTGGAGGGAGGAGAAGCACCAACTGAAACAATCCTCATTCCTGAACAATTGAAGAGGAGCATACACCTCAGAAACATCAGCTTCAGAAGAAGCAAATGTAACAAAGGTCCTTCTTTCAAGAGAGTTTCCTAATGTAGAGAGCTTGCTTGGTGTTGAGATTTGCTTTAGTAAAAGACAGTGCTACTATAGTTTGAGCCTTAGAAGCTTACACAATCCATTACCTATGGTAAAGAAGTAGCTTAAAGTAGATTTATGATCTATAGACAATATCTCATAAGGAAAAGTGGGTCTTTATTTTTTATATAATTTATAAATTTTAAGTTTAATTATCTTAACTTAATAAAGGATAACTTATATTTTTTATATAATTTATAAATTTTAAGTTTAATTATCTTAACTTAATAAAGAGGAACTTAAAGTAAGAGTTAGATATAAAGTAAAATTGTAAAAAGAATCTGTCTATGGACTTCAGCCATCCAAGAACCGAGGCTGCATCGAGAGCACGCTCTACTTGATAGAAAGGTGGTCTCACATACTATGATCCATACAGAGGATAGAAGCTTTCTTCATCAGGTGTTCATTTGAACTTGTGTGGCCCATATGAATATGATGATATATGTATATAGAAGAAATGATGTTATATGTATATATACATTATGATAATATATCACTGCATCCTGTTTATAACATATCCTGTGTCTTTCAATCCAATCTTGACAAACCTCACGTTCATTCTTGACTGCCATCCAGAGACGTATCGAACACTTTGTATTTCTGCAACTGAGACTTTAGTTCCTTCCAACAACCACAACAACAAACCACCACATCACCTTTTATTGAATAGGAAACTCTAATAAATAAAATATCATCAAGAAGGACAGGACTCATCTGACATGTTCTTCAGAGAGCAGTGAGCGTTTCATTATAATGAAGAGAATGATATCACTACAATCGTGGCATTAACACAGTTTTGAGTGAAGAAGAAATGTGTTTAGATCATGATATGTGCTTACAAGGACCTCATCCAAGACTCGTTTTTATGATCTCTCAATAGGTTGATGAAGCGGATTGTCAAGGAAGAAGCTGCAGCACGCCTCCTCAATCATCATTGCCAATACTGAGCTTCAGACTGGCGTCCTTCTGGCCAACCAAGAAACCACTGTAGACCTGAGGATTGGAAGGAGGAGCATTCCATTCCCCCTGGAAGAGGACTGATGAGGTGCCTGCAGTAAGAACAGTGACAATGTATTTGCCTGCAGAGAGCTTCACATAGTCGGTTGCTTTGCCATAGGCAATATTGGCTTGGCGTATCTCACGTGTGCTGTTCTTGAACACAATGTCAAGGGCCCCTGCGTTAGGCGACAGGTTGATGAAGCGAAACAGTGCACTGCCAAGCTGTGATGAGGGTGAAAGGAGAGAACGTTAGATTCGGTGGGGTTGTAGGCCTACATACACTGTGATGGGGTAAGGTACTGGAGGGCGCTGTTCACAGTTGTCTGTGAAGATCACTTGTGGCACAGAGGGCTTCAAGTCAGGCGCTACAATCGTGTACTCGGAGCAGCCCTTGTCCTCTAACTTCATTTTGCTGCTGATGATGGGAGTAGAGCTGCCAGACACCAGCCACTGAATGTCATAGATGCTGTCTGACGCAGTGCGTAGTACTGGAATGTGTGAGGTTAGCCCAGAGTAGCCAAAGTCACTTAAGAGGACTTCATTGTTGACAATAAGATTCAGCTTCGTAGCATTGGAAAGTTTAAGCACCCTGAACGAAATGTCAGCTGAGGCTTGCTGTGCCAACAGGACTACGCACAGAATGCCCAGCAGAGAGCAGAGGACGAGGTGAGACATTTTGTGGTATTGTGGTGGTGAAGGTTTGCAAGACTGATTGTCAACAAGGAAACCTTATGGACAAGAATGTGTAAGGAAAGAAAGTCTCCACCAACATTTCTTCATGTCCTTGTTGTTGCATCTCTGCTCCATCAGGCGAATGGTAATAGGAAATTGTTATCAAAACTGGCCAATAACCATTCCTAAGTAACTGCACATGCGTTGTTGTCAAATGGCATTTTATCATCATGTCCAGGACAAGACGCCATTCCTGTCATTATTAATAAAATTTAATGGACATTTAGTTACAGATTAAGGCCAGGTATGTAACTGTCAGCTTTTATTTTTTTTGAGAATTTTAACAATTGTTCCTTTTCTCAAGACACTTTCAAAAACTGCTTTTTGCTCCCTGGATCAACATGTTTCATATATATGAAATGTAATATCAAATGTTCCTTTGTTTACATGTTCTGTGGGAACAGAGTAAATTGCCTTTGTTTTAAAAGAATTTAGCAGACCGCCAATTCCTCTAAAATCGAAAGCCAAAAATTTTTCCGGTAATTTGTTGGAAGCTCCTTCATCTTCATCTTGCATCATGATGCACTCCTCTTCCACATTATGCAGAAGCCTCGTTGGTCCTTTCTCTGCTGCCCGCTGCGCACTTGGAACGAAGCGATTCGTTGATGCAGCTTCGCGTACTATCGTGAGAACAAGATCCGCCCCCTACAGCTCCTCCCCCTCTGGGTCAGTGCCACTGCAATTGGTAAAGGAACTTCGTGCCCTATCCAATGCTGGTGCGTCAGTGCTCTCCGATTTCCCATTATAACAACTGAGAAGACTGAGAATAAAACGAAATCGAAATTACAAGGTGTTATGGACTGTAAAGAGGCTCTTGTGGCATCGGGCAACGATGTGCAGGGTGCCATGGCATGGCTTCTCCAGAGGGCTAAACAAAAGGCAATTCACAACCAATCTCTTCTTGTGTGTGGCTCGTAATAACGTTTATCTATGACTTGGGGCCTTTAGATGATAAAGAAAGCAGACAGGCCCGCCACAGAGGGTCTTGTCTCTCTGGCCATCTCCCCCGATCAACACACGGGCTTGTTCATCGAGGTAACATAACATAAACTACCTTCTACCCATTAACCACACAAGAGAGAGCAGAGCAGAGATTTATGGTTAACCAGAAAAGCCTTGGTGTAACTACTGAGTAACTTTATATGGTTTAGTTGAATAGTGAGACCGATTTTGTGAGCAGACTTCAGGGCTTCCAGGATTTGGCTTCCACTATAGCCCGAACGGGTCTGCAACACCGGTCTATTCCCAGTGCAGGTCGGTTTCCCAAAGCCCTGGCTCTTTCATTTACAGACATTACAATGCAAGGCTTTGGGTATGCTATAGGACTCGAGGAGGTACCAGTGAAGTGGCTAGAAGGCTTAGACTCTGGAAATGGAAGATCTGTAGCAGATTCAATCGCATCGCTCTTCATGCAAGTCGGGGAAAACCTTGTCTTGAGACGTGCCACCCTCCTTCATGCACCAAATGTATGTTCCCTTCTTTCAATTTTACCATTCTTTCCAAACTCAGCGAAATTGTCCTATTTGGTTTTGAACCTTACCTACATCTCCATTTTTGTTCTTTCATAGGGCGCTGTTGCTGGCTACATGCACGGTAGCGCAGGCTCTGAGATTACAGGAAGCATGGGCGCTGTGGTTGCTTTGGAGGCACCATCTGCTAGCATTGACGAGCTGGCCAACCTAGCTACTGTATTGGCTAAGCATATTACGTGTACGCTCGTTCCTCGTTTCCAATTGCTACTGGGTTCTAGTATTGATGCTTAATCAATACTAGTCGCAAATCCGCGGTTCGTTGAAGCCAAAGACATCCCGCTGTCAGTTTTCGAAGAAGAGGTTAGATGCTTGCACATAAACTTAAGATTTTTGTAACAACACTAATCAGTATCGTGTCAACAGAAGAACAAAGGGGAAGGTTTCGAGGAAGCAAAGTTCGTGCGTGAAGTGGCGCTGATGGAGCAGCACATGGAAGGTGCAGGCACTGTTAGAGAGTTCTTAGGAGAAAAGAGCCAAACTCTGGGTGTGCCCCTGCAGTTGACAAACTTTGTGCGCTGGAAAGCAGGAGAGGGACTGCAAAAGGCAAACGTCGATTTTGCTGAGCAGGTACGCCAAGAGCTGCAGAAATTCAAGTAGGAAAAGCCCTCCTCTCTCCTTTACGTGCATGTTACCTAACCTCTCCCCGTCTTAATGAATAATTTATTAATTAATAATCTCAACTACTGAATGCGACTGATTGAGAGATGAATGTCAAAAGCGATTATATGTATATGTGTATGTATATGTATATACATTGTGGGATATCGTTGGAGCAGCTCCTCTCATCTTTCCACGCCTGGGTAAAGATGTGATGTAGTGAACATCTCCTGATACATTGGGTTTTCTGCGACTGTACCCTTTTGGAAGGCTCCTTGGGTTGTTGGTCTACTTCGCCTTTGATCCGAAGGGTGAAGGCATGTGTTAGGCGAACACCGCATATAATCTTTTGTTACTCCAGACATTTGACAGGTCGAGCGCAGGGAGAATATGTATGTTACCTGCGACGGCTCCATATCAGGCAACCCAAGAACAACGGCAGTGCTACGAGCAAGAGAAGAGCTAGCACAGGAATTCCTACTCCCAGACCTACGCCTAAGCCTATTGCCACTGTACTCATTCATCCACGTACGTTAGAGTTTATAGAGAGAGAGAGCAGAGAGCAGAGAAATGTGTGATCTCTCCTCAGAGCATATGTAGATATGGTACCATCATCGTCGTCATCAGACTCCTTTTGCCTGATGATGAAGAGAGTGTGGGGCTTTCTTTTTTCTGGTATCACTGCCTTGCATTTCTTGTCATCTAAGGTACGATTTGATGCGCACGCAAGGCCCAACACATTGTCTTCATTCTTAAATGAAAACGATTTTTTGGTATCGTCCCTATCCTCCACCAGCAGCGCGCAATGATCTCCATCTGTCATACAACACACACACACACACACACACACACACACACAACGCTGAGAGGGATGGCGATGGAGAGGACAAGAGTGTGAGCTTACCCGTGCACCGGTTTCCGTCGGTGCAGCCGAAACAGAAGCAAGTGCCACTGCAACAGACACCAAAAGGAAGGCAGTTGGTGGGCCCACATGTGGAGAACTGGGTTATTTGGACAGGCGGAGTGAGCGCACGGCAAGCAATGAAGGCCGATACGTCCACCGCACTCGAGAGAGGCTCTATCTGATTCAGGTCAAAGGTTATCTGCCTCACCAAACCCCCATAGTCTATCAACAAACTTGCAAATCGTCATGTTAACAAACCCACACAACATACACCACATCATATCAGATCTTGACTCATCATCGTCTTATACTTTGCTAGTGGTTGTGGATACACGCACCTGCCTGAAATGTTGTCGATCAAAGGTAGGCCTATCCTCAGCGGCTCCACAGCACTGCACCCGCACTTGCACGCCCAAAACCGCCTGCGCACCTGCCGTGCTGTGTTGTCAGTCCATGAAGGAGCGGGAGTACTCTGAACATGTGTTTGATATAGGCCTTCACCATTATGTGGTACTCACCGGTCCGTAGACTTCGAGCTGTTGTATTGGAGCGCACGGATGAGTCGTTTGTATGGTGAAGAGCATGGCAGGAGTATCTCCAGCTGGGGAATAGGTCAAGTCAGCAGTGTAGAGTCTGCCTGGTCCACCGAGGCCCAGCTCATCGCGCACCAAGACATTCCTGGCAACAAAGCCCTCGATGGGCGTTCCAACCACTCCAGTCGACAAGGCGACCGGGCACCAAATCGCGATTGAAGCAAAGATAGCGGTGATCATCCACGCCAAGGGTATCGGCAGCAGCCCTCTCATTGTTTTTGTCTTCAACCTTCAACAGTAATGGAAAGCAATAATGGATATGGAAGACAAGAAGACCTCGTAGCAAACTTGCCACACCGCAGGGGCGTAGCGCAGGAAGCCGCCAGCGAGCCAGGTATGAAGCTGTCCAGTTCCATGTAACCTCTTGCCTACATTTCTTTGCAATGACCTCGCCAAAACCCTAAACCCTAAACCCTAACCCTAACCCTAACCCTAACCCTAACCCTAGGTTTCGTGGGACTGATGTGCGGAATTTCCCGTGGCAGTTGGTGGGCCCTTCTCACTGAGAGGTTAGTTCGTTTGTGAACCTTTTCGTCCACGTGAACTGTAATTATGTGAATCAATTCTTTAAATGTTTTGTTATTGCTGTTGTGTGTGTGTGTGTGGTTGAAAGTGAAGACAAATGTTTGTTTGTTTGTTTGTTGTAATTAATCTATTTATTATGTTTTTTTTTTCTTATTTTCAAACCTAGTTTAAAATATTGGATATGAGACATTTGGAAATGAAGAGAAGAAGGGAACTGGTCAGGTGCGCGCTGTGGGGTCTGGCACAATGATAGTCTCACTGTCACCCACCACACCACCACCACAGTACATGATTGTTAGATGATGATTAATCTCTCTTTCTGCTTCATCACATGGTTTTACCTTCCGCGCATCCTTCGAAAGAGAATCAGGCCCACTACGGTTGGAATCAGAAGTAAAGCAACAACCACAGGAATGCCCACTCCCAGCCCCACCTTTATCACAACAACACAAATCCGAATTGGAGCAATGAAAAGAAGGAAAATGAAGGAATCCAAAAAGGAACGAGGTTTGATTGATTTTGCGTACACCCAACCCGACTGCTAGAGCTGTGCTTCCACCTCCTCCACCTGACCCCACAACAGAATACAGTTGCGTCCATGAAAACAACACATGGTTAGTCACCAGTATATGGTGTATGCGTGGATCTGAGCGTCTGTGTGGAGTATGGTGATGCACTTGTACCATGCTTTTTAGTGCTTTTAATGACCAAGGGCTGGGCAGGACTCTTCACAACCACTGTCTTTGCTAAAGGTACTTTTGCTGCTATGCTTGAGGGCGCTGCAATGCTTACGACAGGTGTACTGGTGGGTGTGACTGGACAGAGGGACAGAGCATTGGCCAGCCACACCTTCCCTTCAACGCTGCTGGTCTGTATAAGAAGCTGCTTGCTGTCGATGCATGATTTGGGTACGGTGAACTTGGATAAGGGCGTTACATGCTGCGGTGAAAAGAGCAACTCCCTGGTCAGATTCCCATAATCCATGACTGCCCTATTAATTAGACTGACTTAGTATGAAACAGTACACAGGAAAGAGGGGGAGAGCAGAGATGAACAAAGGGGTACCTGACGGGTATGAAGGGAGCAGGGAAGGTCACAGTGAGGAGTGTAGCAGGGCGGCGTCCAGCTGCGGGGAACTGCACAGTAGCGAGGCCGTTGGCTTCGTCGATCTGTTGGAAGTGGAATATGCCCTTAGCCACAAGATTTGCATTCACCCAAAGCCGAGGTACTGCCCACTGCTGGCTGCTCTCCTGTCCACACTGACCTCCACCACAGGCCAGAAGCACAACTGATTTGCCCTTCGTTGTGTTGGTGCTCTTTGCTTTGGCAGTTGTCTGCTGCTGGCCCAAGAGAAATATTTCCAAGCGATGGAGTGTGGGCTGGTCTGCAGTGTAAACGACATATCTGAGGATCTGTAGCCATTGAACAGGATCTGTGGATGTGGAACTGTTCAGCAGCTTCATGCGTCCTATGGGGTCCAGGTAGTAGATGTCTGCAGTGTAGCGTAGCACTTCATGTGAGCCTTTCACACGGTCGTTCACTGTCACATTGTTGGCCATAAAGCTGTACAGATTATCTCCACTAAGATGAATGTGAAGGTATGTTTGTGTGTGTGTGTGTGTGTGTCAAGTAAAGGTTGAATGTGGTACATGGTATTTAACAACATATACATTGGGAGGGAAAGAAGGATAGATCACCTGCAATAGATAATCTGTGTGTTTACAGATAAGAAGACAAAGGCTAGCCACAAGTAAGGTCCAAGTCCCATATCACTTATATATTGTATGGAAGGTATATAGGATGCACTTGAAGCATACAATAACTATGATCTCTAATGAAAAGGACAAACGTTGTACTGCAGTAAGTTGGTTCTTCATCACCATCATCGTCATCGTCAAGTGCACTCCTTCCAAGAGGATTCCAGCAAGCCACCAAAGATGAAGTCACTGTTTGCTCATGGAGATTCCACAGAACTTATCTGGCAAAGCAACCTGCAGATTTGAGCAGTGCATGTGTTTGACCCTGGCTTGCAGAGGAATTATCACTGGGCTGTTTTTTGAAATCTCTCAGAAAAGAAAGAGAAGTGTTCTTTTAGAGTTATTGTTCTTTTTCATCACCTTTCCAACATAGAAGAGAAGAGAAAGGGATGGTGGGCGGCTGCTTATATCACTTTATATAGACTGTTAAAAATCTCTTAAGAGATTAACAACAACAAGATATTGTATTGTTTTAAAAACATAAAAAGAAAACAGTTACAAGAACCTGCTTTGATCTTTCAGAGTGGGCTAATGTATTCTTATGTTTGGTGTACAACATGTTGCATTAATAGAAATATAAATAACAGGTTAATAAATGGCACATAAAAATATTTTTCCAGGAAATACAAGGCTTAGGGGCCTTCTTCAAAATTTCCCTTTGCAGGAGTTTCTTGGACCTGCCCCCCCTCCCCCCCTGTTGTTTGTCCCTCCGACTCACAACGGTCCGACCTTTGCCCCCTCCCCTCCTCTTCTGTTGATTTTGCTCTCTCACACATAACGCCACCACCACAAAATGCCCAAATCCAAGAGAAGCAAAGTTGGTTAGTAACAATGGATCTCTTTTATTTGCTTCCTTGTAATTAATTCATTTGCAATCTCCCCCCGTGTTTCCTTCCTAAAAAAAACTGTGGCCTTGATTTTTTTATATATATATTTCTATCTTCCCTTCCTTCCTTTCTTCCTTCTTCTTCAGTATCTTTGACAAAGACGGAGAAGAATGTGGGGGTCAGAAAGCATAAGCTTGTGGAGGAAATAAGAAAATCTATAGAGGAGTACAGTTCCATTTATGTGTTTAATTTCCACAACATGAGGACAACACACTTTAAGGATGTAAGGGCCCGCTGGGGTGGCAGCAGGTATGCATATACCACCCGAGGAGGGAATTCCTTTCTAGATTTTTAAAGGCCACTTTCTTCCTGGGGAGTTCAGATTCTTTTTAGGCAAAAATAAGGTCATGCAGGTGGCTCTGGGAAGATCAGAACAAGATGAACCTGCTCAGAACTTACACAAACTTTCCCGAGTATGTATTACTCTCCACTCCCCTCAATAAACAAAATCTTCTTCTAATCCCAATTTGCAAGAGATTGAGTTTATCTTCATTTTAAATAATAGCTGTTAGTTGGTAACTCGGGATTGTTCTTCACAAATAGCCCAAAAGAAGAGGTGGTTGAGTAAGTGTGCCCTCCTTGTTTATGGTTTTTCCATTCCATGTTCATCTGCTCAGCATCAAAACAACAACAGGTATTTCAATTCATTCAAGGAAAAAGACTATGCACGAGCAGGATTTGTAGCAACAGAGACGGTAGAGATGCCAGCAGGTCCTCTAGAAGGCTTTGCACACTCATTGGAGCCTTGGCTACGCAAGCTGGGCATGCCTGTGCGCCTCAACAAAGGTAACATATTTTCATCATGATTCGTGAATGGCCCACAATTGCTCTGCTCATCAAAGATTTCCTTTTCTTCTTCTTCTTTTGACATTCTCTTAGGTGTGATCCATCTCGATAAGGTTTACACTGTATGCACAAAGGGCTCTCCGTTGAACCCAGAGCAAGCAAAAGTTTTGGTACAAAATGAATTCCCCACGTCTCTCACTTTCTCTGCTCCCTCCCTCCCTCCCTCTCTCTCTCTCTCACACACACAACCTTTTGAGTCTTTTAGCTCATCACCACCATCATCACCACCACCACCATCACCACCATCACCATCACCACCATCACCACCATCACCACCACCATCACCACCACCAAACATTTTATCGTTTTCTAATATTTCATTCCATCATTTCTCAGAAACTGTTGGAAATAAAGATGACAGAGTTCGGCCTTCAGCTTCTGAGCGTGTGGACCAAAACCGACGAAGCCGGCGAAGGCACCGTCGAACAGCTGAGCAGCCCCCAATAATAATAATAATTAATTATTATTAAAAATAAAACGAAAACAAATTGATCAGGGCACCCTGTGGCATCTGATTTTCTTTTCTCCTTCCTTCCTTCCCTCCCTTTCTTTGTTGTTGATGTTTCCCCCCACAGGTGTTGACGATGATAACGTGTATCAATATTAACTTAACAACATTAACCTCGAATTTACTTAATGTGAAAAAATGTTTCGATTTTTAACGAATGAAAATCAAATTTACAAATGTTTGTTTGATTTTTATTGGATGTTTGATTGATGACTGGTCTCAGCGTCATCCGATGTAGTGCGACCCCCCCCACCTTCAACCGTTTGCCCACTTCTCCCCCCCCCCATATTGATACATCAACAATCATTAACAACATTCTACACAAGAGATGTTGCACCGTGACAGCACCCTTGTGCTCACGAGGGATCACCTCATCTTGCGCCCCAACAAAGCAGCAAAGGAGGTATCGTCCAGTCCGTCTCTCTTCATTCCGCGGACGAATGGGGGAGCCAAGATGTACCGTGGCAAAGAGGACGACATTGTGTCAAGTAATATTATGAAGGAAATGAGAATTTGTGGCTGCATGGGCACCATTGTCCTTCACAGAGGTGCGTGGAACACATATGCCCATCACAACATCTGCCTTTACTGTTTTCAAAGAATAGAAAATCTGAAAGCTTTCACATAAAACAAACATCAACAAAGGACCCTATCTGATTGTTGTGGTGGAGAGATCACTTGTTGGCACCATAGAAGGGTGCCCCATCTATCGCATTGTTAAAGTGGGTTTGGTACCCGTGCTCAACCCAGCGCCTGCGTTGCCCGAAAAACAGGCACCTGCCCCCTCCCTCATCCTTCTCACCATACCTCCTCATCCACTCCAAGCGTCCTGTTTATGCAAAAGCAATGAAATATGGTGCTTCTATTCTTAGGCAACATGTTTGGTGTTGTGTTTGTATCACCACAGGAGAAGAGTGAGCACACGTACCGCAAGGTTCTCAAGCAGCTGTTGCAGGAAGGCGATTTCTACTTTTCATATGACTATGACCTTACCAATACGTCTCTATTCCTTCTCTGCTGATTTTTGAAGCATTAAGCAGAGAGAGGAGAGAGGAGAGCACAGATGAAATGGAGTGTATTACTTACAACTGGAGGTGGGGGGTGACAATGAAGGCTGCAAAGGAAGACTCAGCAAGCGGCTGAAGATTTGGTCGCTCCACTATGGCGCAAGGTTGATACGCGGTTCTTCTGGAACCTTTTTATTCAAAAAGACTTTATAGAAAACCAGGTAAGGCATCAGTCCCAACAGAAGAGCAGATTATTGCATTCATGTGTCGATTTTGTATGTCTCACATATTCGGATATCTCTTTGCTTATAGTTCGATGAATGGATTTTGCCAGTGATACGAGGCAGCATTCAAGTCTTCCTTTTCATTCTCAAGGACAAAAGCTTTGATTTCATCCTTATTTCCCGCCGTTCTCGCTTCCGTGCTGGTGAGGAACAATAGAGAATGCTTTCCTATTTTATTTCTCTTCAATTCTCATGTCTGGATGTCTCTGCGGGATCTACAGGTACAAGGTATAACACTCGTGGCGTAGATGCGGGAGGAAATGTGGCCAATTTTGTTGAGACGGAGCAAATGCTCAACATAGGCCATCATTGGGCCTCTTTTGTTCAGACGCGTGGCTCTATCCCACTCTTCTGGAAACAAAAAGGTTTCTTTTCTTTCACCCATAGCCTGGAGAGAATGAATTCATTGTTTAATTAATATTGGCCCTTTATGATTGCAGGTTACCGCTATAAGCCCAAGCCAAAAATCAGTGATGACACAGAACAGATGGTAAGCTTTCTGCATAACATATATTAGTAAGAGAGCATCAATTATAGCAATGATTATTTCTCACACAATAGGCAAGAGCATTTATAATGCATTTTGAGAATCAAATACGCTTTTATGATAGCCAGCTTGTTGTAAATCTGCTGGATCAAAAGGGTGCTGAGTTGGAGCTTTCTGAAGCTTATGAAGGTAACAAGTTGTTGGATGTGTCTTTATCATTTTAAATGTTCTAATTCACCTTATTGTTAGGTTATCTGAGGCACATAAACAGCCCAAAAATAAAGTAATCCCTCCCATTATATAAATATGTTTTTTTTTTATTTTATAGGTATCTTAGATCCAAATCTATTTTTCTGATTTGAGGTATGTGGGCTTTGACTTTCATGACCATTGCAAGAATGACAACTTTGAACAGGTGAGTCAACTGGTGGACCAAGTTACTTCAGACATGAAGGCTATTGGTTATTTTCTTCAAGATAGATCCAAAGGAAAATCTTGCAATAGCCACAGAATCCTCTCTACTCAGTGTGGTGCCATTAGAACAAACTGTCTTGGTAGTTACTACCCTCCTCTCTTACACCCAAACGGCAATGTCAGTTAAATTGTGATAGTAGTTGACTTTATCTCTTGTTACTCAGATTGTCTTGACCGCACGAACCTGGTCCAGGTATGTATATTTAGCTCTTATATATATATGTTAGCCACTAGACCTCACTGTACACCATTTGTGGGGGATGGCTTCACAGAGCGAGTTGGCACATCTATCGCTAATATGGCAAATGGAAGCATTTGGAATTGAGCACGACTCTACAACCCAGTCAATTGTACAAAAATTATTTAAAGAGGGTAATTAGATGTTTCTCCATCTGCCTTCAAAATCCAACAAATATTAAGCGTATGTCTTTTGTGTTTGATATTCAGCATGGGCCAATAATGGAGATGCGATTAGCAAGCAGTATGCAGGCACATCCGCACTCAAGGGCGACTTTACACGGTAAGCTTACACTGTCCCATCTGAAAACAGGAAGGAAAAGGATACCTAACAGAAGCAAACGCAAAAGGCCACAGTTCATATTTATAGTAATTATTATTATTTTACGCAAACTTAGAACAGGGAAACGTGGTGTTAAGGGCAAGCTTGAGGATGGGGTCAACTCCCTTTCTCGATACGTCATAAATAACTTTTATGACCGCCTCCGCCAGGTATCTTCGTCCCGAAAGCCATTCTTGCCACAACAACTCGCTCACCACTTTTTTGTTGTCGGCTGTGGTGGCAGGTGTCCATTGATCTGCTGCTCGGTATTAGAGATGTTGGCGCGATAAGCGACAGTGGCGATATCGACGCGTTTCCCAGCAATTCTTCCGTAGATCTTGATATTCTTTGGGTTTAGACTCTACCTATGCTTTTTTGCTCCTTTGCTCCGAATTCCTAACTGTAGATGGACTTTATCAGTCTGAGGATCATGTGAAAGGAATGCGAATTTGTGGAGAATGGGTAAGCCAGCAAGAAAGAGAGGGCGCTATTGAAGTCGTGGGTGCATGGCCAGTCATCTCTATCAACCGCCGTGGCCTCGAGCAGGAGCGCATTACCATTCTGACTACAACTGCCCTATACAGATGCAAAGTAAGTTTTTTTGCACTGTATGACCATGGAAAATTACAGTGATTGATGGTGGTGGAAATATTTCAGTATAACTTTAAGGAAGGACGAGTGTTACATGGTAAGCGTATTCCTGTGAATATCCTGCTTGGCGCCTACATGGGACCATATACCGCCCGCCAGCAGGCCCGGGCTGCTCAATATGGCCTTTGTCTTACCACCAACGACAAAAAGGTATCTGCCTTATGCCACACAACCCCGTTAAAAGAATCAGAACATATGTCCCTATCTCTAAAAATTTGTGAAACATTGCTTTATCTAATTGTAGAGACCATTTCACTACTTTAAGCCTCTCATTCCTGCAAACGTACCAGCCCAGTTGGGCAAAGGTATGTATAATTCATATTATTAACATTTATGATTCTAAGCATTTAATGCTATTTGTTTCCACACTACAGAGGTCATCAAAGACATGGCACAAGTTATACTGGACGTTGTAACAAATAGCACAACAAGAGAAGATCAGGCACAGGATGATCCACAAGCACACAAATTCTTTATGGAAGAAGTACCTCTCTTGTGCTCAAATAATAAGTCTCCTACTGTGAGCAAAGCCTACAACGCCATGGTAACCACGCTGCTTCTCTTGTAACAAAAAAAAACAATGTGTAATTACAGTAACAATGTATATTATAATTATATGGTCTTTTTCCTTTCTCAGGGTTTGGGAATGTTCAACAAGAGGGCATCCGGGACACTTAAGCTTAATTTGGACAATGCAGTAAGTCTAGCCAAGAAGGACGAGCAGCAACAACGACCGCCTTCCGATGGTGTTTGAAAATGCCTAACCTTCCACGCGTATGTATAATAAAGAACTTGCTCGGAATTGAATATTTACATCTGACTTCATGGGATGAGTGCCCTTAATGGCCTTAACAAGTCGAGTCTTAGACCGTTTACTAAAAACATATTTCTAGAAGTACAAGGGATTTTATTTGGCACCACAGCTGTTTTTTTTAAAAAAGTACACTTTGAATATTAATGCCAGCGCATCAAGAATTGGTGTATTATTGTCAGTGAGGCTTTGTGTAGCGGTCTGCGAGGTTCTGCAGAAGGGCCCTCCTTGTGCGCTGAAACTTCTCCGCATAGGTATCTGCTTTCATTGCTGCACGCTCTGAATTTATCACTGGTATGACCAAATGAAGTTAAACAAAGGTACCTGCTTGTTAGAGCCATTCTCTCTCTGCTCTCTGACTGTTCATATCGCTCATGATTCTCTCTCTCTCCCCCATCTCTCTCTTGTATAGGTGTGTGCAGATTTGAGACTGTGCGTACGTTTGGTGAGAAAGAAATCCCAAAAGTAGGGCGTCGGCTCAAAAACAGCGTCTGAAGGTAGCGCCGGCCCAAATAGTCGCACCCCGTCCTTACAGGCGAACGCCACCCTGCCATTCGCAAAACAATGATGTCATAAGGCAAAATAGTCCACAGTAACAACACTAATGCATGGATGATGGGAGCATGCACGTCATACCTGTAACAAGTTTTCCCGGTTTCTCCTATCACTGGTTGAACTACAGCGAAGATTTCTGCATCGACTTAAGGATATGGACCCACACGAAACGCCGAGCTTACTACATCGGTGGGTCATCTCTCTCTGCTCTCTCTCTCTCTCTCTGCTCTCTCTCTATTATGCAGGAGGATACGTGTACATTTGGAAGTCATGAAAGAGGGAGACAGAGGCGTGGACCCCTCTTTAAAGACAATAGCAGTGACGTCGTTGCCGATGTGACGCTTCTTCTCCACTTGCTGTTCGTCCCCCGCTGTGTGAGGCAGCAGCGTGCTCACGTGGAACATCACCTCAAAACCCATATAAGTCGTATATACACTCTCAACTCCCGTTGTATTCCCTAACGCCCCAAAATAGGAACCAAAATATCTGTGAGAGTCCTGAGGCGGTTGAGAAGGAGGAGGGAGTGGATGCTTACGGGAAACATCGAGGCCGCCTCTGAACTTTGTCCAGCCCTCGAGCTTGACCCTTGCCCCCAAAAAGTCTAAGAACTCCTCAAATGCTGGACTTCCCTTGTCTAACCTCCACAGAGAAGGTTTGAGAAACACACATCCAAGAGAGATGCTGTGTGAGTTGAGGAGTTGGATCTGTGGAGTGACTTACCGTTCTGGTAGAACTGGTCTTCGTGAGTCTGGCCAGGGGCGGCGTAGAGAACGCCGAACTTGTAGTTCATCACGAGCAGCCGCTGCTCGAAGTGGCGTAGATCGTCCTCCAGCGAGGCCTCTGCGATCAGATTCAACTTTACTCCCGCCAGCCCAATGTAGGCCTCCGTCACTGCCCTCAGTGCGCTCATGCCACGCCCGGTAGGGCCTCCCACCCACCCCTTGACTGCTCCCTGTACGAATCAGTGTGTGTATGTGTGGATTAGTTTATCGTGGACCCATCTGAGACATGGAGCAAGTCCAGGTAGGTGGTAGGTAGGAAGCCTCACCTCGCATGTTTGAATGAGCACTCTGGAGAGTTCTCCGTCACGAGGAACCTCCTTCTTTTCTATGGACACTATCACTGGACCCAATACATCATGCACTCCCATAAAGTTGTGATGCGCTGCTCCCCGATGGACATGGACCACAAATGGTAAAGACCATAACCATATGTACGTGTTTGAAAAATGAAAGATGTTGTGTGGCATGACTTACCTTTCTTGTAAAAGAAGGAGTGGTAGAAGGGAATATCGCTCTCTGCTTGTTCAAGGTACAGGGGAGTTTCTTTGTTGACAACTTTCCAAACGAACGCAGGCTTGGCCTGTTGTTGGTGAGGAGAAGGAGGAGGATGTCGAAGGTATGTCTTCTTTTTGTTCTTTTTCTTACGCTTTTTGTGCTTATGGTGATGGTGTTCTGCTTCGTCGTGGATGAAGCCCTCATTATCAGGCTCAGAGGACCATTCATCAGAGGAACCACCCTCCCTCTCTGAGGCTGACTCATCTTCAGGCTCAGACTCAGCATTTTGCTTGCCTCTTAACTTTTCATCAATGGTCCTGCTGTCTATGCTTACTGCTCCCTCGATGTTAAATCCCTCTGTTGGCTCAACTAACTCACTGCACTCGTCCTCCACTAGAGATAGGCTCAGTCGGAGTAACTTTGGAGTACTCCTTTTTTGCTCTGGCCATTCCTTTTTGAGGCGCCCACCAAGAAGCATGATCTTGCTCCCCTTGGTCCACGAGTACAGCAACCCATACCCGTCCTGGAAGTCCTGTTCACTGGGTTGTTCCTGGAGTGGAAAGGAGGACTCTTCAATAGTGCCGGTGCTGGACTTTGGCGATTGTGGTGCCCTTGGTGTGGAGGGGAAGCTGAAAGCGGCCGCTGCTGGATGCTGCTGTGGATGCTGCAGAAGCTGCTGGTCGTCAGCATAGTAGACAGTGGTGCTCATGCTACGTGCACGGGTGGGGATTCTCACCGTGGCATTGGCCTCCAAACGCGTCCTGCTGTTGTAGCCCACTGAGCCGCTCACTTCGAAGGCTCCTGCTGCTTTGTTCTCACCGCTGGATGTGGACGAGGAGGGAAAGGCGGCGCACGACTGAGACATGGGGAGTGGATTTTGTGCTTGAGACGGACGTGACTTGGAGCCGAACAGGCCCCCCATGACCATCCCACTCTTTTTCATCGTGGAGTGTATGGATATGCTGAGCTTTCGAGGCCGCTGCATCGCTGAGGCAAAGAAAGACGCTGGAGGAGCCGAAGGTGAGTTATTCGTCGTCGTGGTGGTGGTGGGGCTACTATTGCTTCCATCCGCGTTGGATGAAGCGATGAGGGCACGCCGTAAAGCATGCCAGTCTTGAAGCAGCGTGGACGCGGTGCTGCATCCGAGCACTCTCAGGCGCCTCTCGTTGGCATCGTCCCACTCCCTGAAGAGCTTCTCGCTGGGTCTCATGCCTGCCCCAGCTGCCTGAGAGCTCGTCGCCATTTTAGTACTTTGGCTCTCTTTCGGGCCTCGTTTTTACCTTGGTCTCAAGGCAACTGGCTTCCCACACAAAGGAGGGGCGGCAGCTGAGCCAGGCAGAGGTTGTGTGGGTCTTGTGTGCGTTTCCTCCCTCTCCTCCTCTTTTTTTTTCTCTCTTTTTCTTTTGTCCAGCCAGCAGGCTAAAGGGCGTACCCCCTTCTTTCCTTTTCTGTTTGGGGCCAAGAGGCTGCTCTGAGTGATTTAGAAATATATATATCACCCTGCCAACTGATGATTGGGCGTAACTGGGGTGGTGGACACACACACAAGGGTATTGGGGGGGGGGAGACAAATCAGATTTTATTTATATCTTTTTTTAAGTTATCTTTTGGTTCACTTCTTTGGTTTCTTCTTCTTCTTTTGGCTTTCTTCTTCTTCATCTCTTCATCCCATCATCTTTCATCAAGAAAGAAAGAAAGAAAGAAAGATATTTGAAACTGAAAAAAGAAATAAAGCTGAGCAAAAGAGTTCCACTTCAGAGAAAGCTACACACACATGTGGTCTCCATTAAACCCCCTATTGTTGTTTAAAGAAGGAAAGAAAGAAAGGAATCGTTAATATTAATGAAGGGAAATGTCTCACAAAATAGCATATATAGGCTTATTAGAGTTATATAATAATAGAAATAAACTATTTTCAAAGTGTGGTACCCAGATAGATGGATGGATGAAGGCGGACGGGCAGGACGGACAGGGCGCGTGCGAGAGGTTTAGGCACTCTTGCCAGACCGGGCCTGGGGCAAGCGAGCCACCTTTCCGATTGCTATTGTCTTACCTGCCATGTGTGGGAACCACATTTAAGGTTTAATTAATATTAAGAACATTACATGTTAAACATGTCTCTCACCACAACAATATATAAATAAAAACAGCAGAGGGAGTGCTCACCTTCGTCGCGGAGGGTGAAGCGGCCCAGCTGAGGGTAGTCCTTGTAGACTTCAAGGCACACAGGCTGATTGAGTTGGATGCGCGCCGAGACCATGCCGCCTCTCTTCACAAACTTGGGCCTCTGCGAAGACACTGCGCCAGTCTTCTTATCGATTGTGCCAAGCAGCATCTGTCAGATATATATAACATACACGGAGTGAGAATGAATATCTACGAGACCCATAAATATGAGAGCATGTTTAGTCATGCCCGGGCTGTGCTGAGGTAGTAGTGTGACACACTCACTTTGACAGAGCATTCTTCGACAGCGGTGTGAGAGTGTAAGACAGCCGTGTAGCCCGGGGAGAAGATGGGCTTGTGGTCGAGCAGATCAGTGATGGCCAGCTGGGCCTCGAACTGGGGCACAGGCGTAATGGGGTGATCTGCGTCGCAGATCACAAAGCCAGAGTGCACGTTCTCCTCCACCACACCGGATATCACCACTCGTATGTTCTCACCACAGGGAGCAACGCCGAGGTCTGAATCAAAGTCAGTGGTTATGGCTAGCACTGTGCCGTATTGCTGTGATGTGACGACGCCCCCACCATATGTTAGTTTATGTCATAATGTCCATATAAGCTGTACGGTTGGCCTTTCAAAGCTCGTTGTGCGGGGAGATGGTGCCTTGTTGGGCATGATGACAACTTTTTGGCCAAGGTGCAATGTTCCCGATTCAACCTTGCCTTCAATGAAGACCTTGCCAGCATCTTTAAGCTTATCTAGCACAGGAATACGCAGGGCAGCATTGGAGTCTCTCTTGGGAGGCCTCAAGCCATCCAAAGTCTCCAACAATGTGGGGCCTCTGCATTTTTATTATGAGAAGGTTCAATTAGCATGAAAAGTGGTTACTCCAAAGGGGGATGACACATACTTATACCAATCGCAATGTCCACCTTCCTGTTTAACCAAATTGAAGCCCGTGATACCAGAGATGGGCAAATAAGTCACATCTTAAGAAAAGAAAGAGAAAATCAGTCACACGCACTAATCTGTTTGATTAATTCTTTTCAAAAGCAGTAGCTCACCCTTAGGACCAAATCCAATTTGCTTAAGGAAAGGTGTAAGCTTGCCAACAATTGCATCATATCTGTATTGAATTGGACCATGGTGGAGTTAGAGACAGAAAGCAAAAGAAATAATGTATACAATAAGAGGCCAGATTGAGTGATTTACCTGTCTTTAGACCACATAACACTCTTATCGTCCATTTTGTTGATAGCAACAACAAGGCGGTTGATACCCAGGGTCTTGGCAAGCATAGTGTGTTCACGGGTCTGACCACCCTTATCAAATCCAGCTTCAAACTCGTTGATACGTGCTGAAATGACCAGAATACCCACATCCGCACATGCTGCGCCTCCAATCATGTTGGGAACTGAAGAGATTGTGGCAAGCGCGGTTAGACTGTAGTGCTGCCATAAAAGGGGACTAGTGTAAAAGTGTAGTGGTGAAAGACAACTTGACGAAACACTGGCACATAACACATTTACCACCAAGCTGTAGTCGCTATTAAAATTCAAATAATCCTGGTTTGAAAAGAGTGAGGGCGCTTCCGCTGGGAGGGGAGGGAAGTACCGTAGTTCTTGTGGCCAGGAGCATCAAGAATTGTGTATCTGCGCTTTTCTGTGGTAAAGTTAGCTCTGCCTACTTCAACTGTTTTTCCCTTTGCACGCTCCTCTTCATTTGTGTCCATTATGTATGCCAGATACCAGCTTCCACCTGCCTTCTCTTTGGATTCCTTCTCATATTTCTCGATAGTACGCTGATCCACCTGACCGGTCAAATAAAGAATGTTTCCTGACGTGGTAGACTTGCCAGCATCTTCATGCCAAATATTTGGAACGATTAGGACTTTATGAGTAAAGGTTATCGTTTGGGAAAGAAAACGAAAACATACCTACGTGGCCTATGAAGACAATGCTGAGGTGGTCCCTGGGGTCCACAGCCTTGGTTTGTGCCTTGAGTGACAGCTGCAATTCGCTCTCAGCATCAAGAGTAACAGTGACACTCTCAGCTTCAGCAACTTCTTTATCTGCTGTGCTTTGCTCCTTGGGCTTCTGCTGTGCTGGCTGAGCATCGACCTTGGCTGCTGCCGGCTTATCTTCCAGGGCGTCCTCCCAGTTTGGTGCCTCTTTTTGCACTTCAACTGGGGCGGGAGCTGCCTCTAGTGCTGGTTCAGGGGTAGGAGTAGGAACCACAGCAGCAGGAGAGGGCTCAGCAGCAGGGGAAGCTCTGCGGGACTGATAGTTTTAAGGGAAACAGAATTTCTTCAGAATTATGACAATTGAAGAATAATTTGATAAAAGGTGGGATCTGTGTCACGTTTCAATCATTGATTTGGAGTGGTAACAATAACATTTTCTCTCTAACACTTCATTAAACGTCATCTGCAGGGGTAGAGTAGGGCGGAACTGTACGTACAGGGGGCACCCAAGCAGAAGCATTAGGATTGAGTTTCAACGTTGACATCTTTTTGGTTTGTGTGGGGGGCAAAGAAGAAGAACTGTTCAGGCTAAGAAAAGTGATGGCGGCTGTGGGTGGAGTGTTTTGTCGTGTCCTTTCGGCCTCTCTCGATCGAGTGTGGGGGCTAGGTGGTAGCTAACTCTCTCTCTCAATCCAAACAACACAACAAGAAAGGCCTTTTGGGGGGGGGTAAATATGTGTGGAGCCCCACTTAGAGGAAACAAACCAGAATGTCGACAGACAGCTAACTTCTGATTTCGCTGATAAATCTGGATCGATCTGGAAAGATACGGAAGTAAAAGAGGAAAAATTACAAAAACGGGAAGCCAGCAAGGCCAAGGTTTTTGATGAAGAAGCTGTTCAGGAAAGAAGAAGCCATTCTTTATTGTTGGGCACACTTACACTTCATTAACTGCCATGCAAGTGCATAAATTTTTTTACATATATTCGAATTGTAACGTTAAGACAGCCCTATGGTGTAGTGGCAGCATACAGGTTTCTGGTACCTGGGACCCCAGTTCAAACCTGGGTGGGGCTGAAACATTTTTAAATTTTTCTTGGAAAATAAAAAAGGAGCCAATGATCAATATATTTTCCAAGAATTGAGATTATAACCCTCGGCCTAACCCTTGACCCCTTTGTCAGTCAACTTTTTCCAAGAGGGTTCGTGAAATCTGATTTATTGATTGACATCAATTATTAAATAATAATAGCTTGATAATCTGGGTTTTGAAGCACGAGCATCATGCTCAGGAAAGGGAGCAATAGGCCAACAGAACCAGATGTCGACCGCCAAAACGATGCTCAAAATTTGTACGTGCTGCTTATATACTTCCTCTTGTGTGCCTTGGTTGGGGCAAATGAGTAGAAGTCTCGAGCCAGATGATTGATTGACGGACCATATTGACCTTTTCTTCAGGAGGCAGAAGCAGATTGAGTCCTTAAGACAGCAATTTGCAACTCTTCAGGTTATCACAAAAGGTACTTTTTTTTGGCTCGCCCCTTCTCGCTGGAAGAAGACCAATTGAATTGATTTTTCCATCTCTTGTGCAGATACCGTCTATGATCTTCCAGTTGTCTTGCCAAACAGAGTCACAATAACTCTGAGAATGTAAGAAAAGCCCACCAACACCACATGCCTGGCTTCAAGTTCTAATCCTTTGAGGGGGGTTAGTACATTGGGGCCACATTTCCCAGTGCAGGGCCCTTCGTTGCAGGTGCGACAGCCAGTTGCTCACCCACTGGTTGATTCACAGACAGGTGCTATTAATCCCGCCCACCCTAAACTCGCCCAGTGGACTGGTATATCACTCCCTCCCACCTCTGCCCTTCTCACGCTAGCAGCTTCATTTCTTCCTTCTGGATCCAATGCTCCAATGCATTTCCCCCACCCTGCAATGCTCTGTGCACGCTTGACAAATACCTTTGTGCAGTGCGTACAAGTCTGGGTAAAGTGGTACTGGAACTAGTGCAGGCACTCCTACAGAATCCACCCCATATTCTCTCTCCACAACCACGCAGTGATGGCACGCCCTACATACCACAAGGCCAGCCACAGACACAACCTACTGCCACGGGGTAAGTTGCCAGCACCTTTCCCCTTTCCCCCTCCATTCAGACTGCTTTTGATCAAGTGTCTAATATTATAATGTTTGCTTTCGGTGACAAGATCATACGGGTTACCTAGCTACCATGGAGTGCCACAACCGATAGGAGGGCAGCAAATAGCAAGTTTTCCAGCTTCTCCAAACTTTATTACATCTTCCAGTGGGCCCACTAGCAGCCCATTACCTTCTAACCTACCGCCCCACAAATTCTCAGAAATAGATTCCTTGGGGTATTTCTGCGATTCCAACCTATATTATTTTAGATTTCTTCTATGGAGCTGCTCATTGATATTCTCTCTTCCTCATTCTCCCATAGGACCGCTGAGGTTGAAAAGCTTTTGAAGGATGTAGACGCATTCGATTACTTCTTTGATAATCTTCAAACAGTCAGGGCCATGCGGGCTTCACGTGACCAACTGCGGGATCACAATGAGAGTCTTGCCAAAGACAACCTCAGCAAAGAAAAACAGGTAACCAGTCTCACCTACTTCATCGGCAATCAAGCCTGCAGTGATACGAGGTTCCTAACTTAGATATGACCATACAACGATCTGCAGGTCCGCGAAGTGGAAAGAGATGTTGCTGCTCTGGAGCAGCAGCTGCGAGAGAAGAAACGCGCACTCGACCAGAAGCTCACCCGCCAGCAACAGATACTTCGCGTATGTGCTCCTATTGTGTGTGTGTGAGAGAGAAGAGAGAGAAGAGAGAGAAGAGAGAGAAGAGAGAGAAGAGAGAGAAGAGAGAGAAGAGAGAGAAGAGAGAGAGAGATGTATAGTTAGCCTTGGCATAGTGACCGTGAGCTCTAGGGGCTTTCGCAGAGAGAGAGAAAGAGAGAGAGATGAATTCTTATTCTCTAACTCAATCGACTCTTTCTTCTTTTCTACTTGTTGGGATCTATCACCACTCCAGGAGTTCAGACCAGAGGGCATTGCAGAGCAGTTGGCCAAGGCCGCCGAGCAGGCGGAGACTCAATCGGAGTCCGTCTCACAGGAGTTCGTGGATGGCCGACTCCAGGCGGGAGACTTCCTCAAGTCGTACCTGCCACTGCGCACCCTCTATCACCTGCGCAATGCCAAGCGCGAGCACCTCCTCCTCCACCCGCTCTCCACCTCCACATACCAACCCTAGCCAAAGGGCAAAAAGTGGAAGTGGACTGGAGACTAGAAGGACGAAAAGGACGACCCCCCCCCATGATTACAGACTTCTTTCTCTTTCTCTTTCCTTCTCTCTCTCCTTCTCTTTCTCTCTCCTTCTCTCTCTCCTTCTCTCTCTCTCTCCCTTCTCTCCCTTCTCTCTCTGCTCTCTCTCTCTCTTTCTCTCCCTTCTCTCTCTGCTCTCTCCTTCTCTCTCTCTCTTCTCTCTTTCTTTCTTTCTTTCTCTCTTTCTCTCTCTTTCTCTTTCTTTCTCTCTCTCTTTCTTTCTTTCTCTCTTTCTCTCTTTCTCTTTCTCTTCTTCTCTTTTTCTGTTTCTCTCTTTCTTTACTTCTGTGCTTCTCTTCTTTTCTCTCTCTCTCTGCTTCAAAATATTTTCTTGGCCAATCTGTGTGTTATGTGTTGTGTACATTGTTTTGTTTTGTTTTATGTTGTTTGGTGTCTATGATTTTTATTATTAAAATAATAATAATAAAATGTGTTTACATGTCACACTTTACAAGACAATTAAAAAAATGTTAACAAAGATTTAAGTTAAAAATAATTAAAATAATAAGAATAAGAATAGACAAGGTGTGATCTCTTAAACTGTTAAATGGACTATGTGTTAAGTGAGAAGTGAGCCACTTTAAAAATGGAATATGTTTGAAACAAGGTCCTAGTTGTTGTTGTTGATTTAAAGATGAAATATGTTATGTGAATAGCAAAACATTTTTTAATGTTAATGTTTCCAAAATGTAAATAAATAATTCTCCAAAAAACTCATAATTCACTTCCCCCCCCCCCAAGGGCACAGATTTAATCTCATCAACAAATAACCATGAGTAGCAAGGTTGCTGTCGTTGTTGATGCTGATAACAACCACAACCACAATAATAAAAATGGACCTGGAGCAGCTGATGTTCCATTTGCGCGGCTCAAGAAGCTCGTTGAAGAAAATCTCAGCAGAAATCTTTCTAGCTCAGCCACCTTCTTTGGAGATGCTTTGGTGGCCCTCTCTAACAGTACATTCTGTCTTATCCCTTGCTTCATTGTTGTTCTCTTCTTCTACAACCAACAGACCCTCAACATTTATTGTTCATGCAATGAAATCATGTTATGTGGGGGATTGATTATGTGCAGCAATGGAGGAGCGCCGAGAGGCAGTCCTGCTGCTAGCAAGAGCCCAGCATATGAGTGGTAACCACCGCCGTGCACTGCATACGCTCCACCGCCACAACCTCACCACATCCTATGCTTCATGCTTGCAGCTCGCCGTCCAGTGTCATGTAAGAGTTCTGGATCCATCCCCCAAGGCTTCAAAAACAAAACTAATCACTCAGCTGAATGGATCTCAGGTGGCGTGCAAGGAATGGGAGGAAAGCTTGGAGCTGCTGGGCTGCGAGACAGATAGCTTCAAGCATGCACCGCTTGATGACCTTACCCCTTCAGTTACATCACCCTTGTGCACTCCCACAACCTAAGAATATAACCAACGCAAAAGCACATTTCTTTATCCATCACACACACACACACACACACACACACACACACAAGAGAGAAAGAGAAAGAGAAAGAGATGTAATGGCCATTGCACTGATCTTCGTAATTTTGACAGATAGAGGCTCAGCTGCACATGCTGCGAGGCCAAATTTTTGAGGCACTTGAGAACAGGACAAAAGCTGCTCTGTGTTATAAGCAAGCGCTCATTAAGGATGTTTTCTGCTATGAGGTAACTACCGCTATCATTTTTCTCTATCTGTGTTCTGCTTAACATGCCAATATGAACTGCTCTCTACAGGCGTTTGAGGCACTTGTTGATAAATACATGCTCACGGGCCCTGAAGGTATCCTTCTCATTCACATATCATCTCTCTGCTCCCCCACTGAGGCTTTTTCGCAGAGAGTGCTCTTTTTGAACAGCTTTCCTTTCCTGATGATGCCCTGTATATCAAAAAACTCTATTCAATCAGATTGCAGAAGGTACCTCTTGCCACTTGCAATTAGTCTGTTCCATTTCAATTCCTAACCTTATACTACTCTTTGCATCTATCCAGCATGAAGATCCAGAACATCGAGTAACACAATCATCCAAAACGACATTGGCCACTGCGGCTGTTCCCGTTCAAAAGAACATAACCAGCGAATATGAGCTCACTGCCACTGCAGAGACGCTCTACTACCGATATAAATATGATCAAGCCTTCAAACTAACCAAAAGGTACTATTGTCCCTAGCTTTCAATTTTGCTCTATCCCTGCTCTCTGTGGGGTGAGTCAGTTATCTGCTAGGGTAAAAGGCCCAGTTAGCACCTTCCCTCCCCTAGCTCTATTTCTCCTTCATTCAGCTGACAGAGGGGTGCTGACAGGGTGGTGGAGGAAGATCCCTACGTTCAGGGCCGAATAGTATGGTTGCACACATCTCTTCTCGTGATGCTGGCGCGCAAGAGTCAGTTGTTCCATTGGGCATCTCGTCTAACGAAAGACTTCCCCAACAACGTATATATCTCTCTGTATAAATAGTATTGTAATCACTAGCTTATGTGGGCGGATGACAGGCGGTAGGATTTTATGCAGTGGGATGTTACTACTTGCTCATAGGCCGCTTTGATCAAGCCAGGGTAAAGCTCTTCAACCAAACCTCTCAGATGAAGCATGCAATTCTTTGTTTTTCAAATAACAGAAGTTGATCTTGATTCTCTTTCTAAGGAGTACTACCACAAATCCACGGCTCTGGATCCTCAGTTTGCAGCAGCGTGGTTGGCTTTTGGTCACACATTTGCTGCCCAGGGCGAGCAGGACCAGGTCGGCCCAAACTAACCCATCAAATATCGCTTATTAGTATCTAACAAAACAAACATCTCCCTGCTCTCTCTGTTCTCTGTAGGCCATGGCTGCCTACAGGACAGCATCGCGGTGCCTGGTGTCGTGCCACATCCCTGACATGTGCATCGCTATGGAGTTTTGCCGCGTGAACAACTTCAACTTGGCGAAGCAGTTCATGAGGAAGGCCCGCGACATGTCTCCTCAAGACCCGCTCGTATGGAACGAGCTCGGTCTCATTTCCTATAAAAACAAAAAGTATCCCCCTTTCACGTCTTACAAACATATATGTGTCTGACTAATTCTGTCTAACAATGTCGCGCCTCTCCCAACAGGTATGGCAGAGCGCTGCAGCACTTCACGCGTGCCTTGGAGCTATGCGATGAGCCGATCGGAGAGGCCTGTGAGCCCATCCTCTCCAACACTGCCCACGCCCTCCGCAAGCTCAGGTACGCATGACTTGCTCCTTGCCTTTCTTAAACTAGTTACAACATATATAGATATGTTGTGGTTTTGTTAATAGATATGAAATGTTGCATTTTACTACTACTACTACTACGACTACTACAAACAGGCGCTATGAGGAGGCGGTGTCCTACTACGAGAGGGCACTCGGGCTGCTGGCAGGCGCTGAAGGGAGCACCACGCGCAGGGCCTCGGCCTTGGGAGAGACCCACGCGGCGCTGGGCCTGACGTGGCACCTGGCGGGCCATCTGGACAGCGCCATCGAGCACTACCACCAAGCGCTCTCGCTCTCGCCACACCACACCATCGCAAGCCTCATGCTCTCCTGCGCCCTCTCCTCCGCGCCTCTCATCTAAAACGAATTTTTTTCGTAAATTGGTTCGATATTATGTTAACTACTGCTCGTGTGTTTGGAAGAGTCTCCAATTTCAGAGTTCATCGTGTGAAGACTCGGCGTTGGCGGCGGGGGCAGGAGGAGCGGGAGGGGCGGGGGTGGCCTCGCCTTGCACCTTCTGATAGTCTCCCTTGATGAAGCCAAGGAAGCTGTCCAGACTGCGGGGTCCCGAGTAGTTGTGCACTTGGCCGTCCTTCAGCCTACATGAGTGTAGTGTGTGTAGTGTGTGTAGTGTGTAAAGTTAAAAGAAAGTAACTAAATGGATAATTTGACATTCAAAAGGAGAGGCGGCGTACAGCTTGATTGTGGGGTAGCCCCTGATGCTATAGCGAGTGCAGATATCTGTTGTTGTGGAGTTTCATTAAGATGTATTCATTTTCAGATATAGATATAGATATAGATCTTGAATGTTAAGAGAAATGTGTATGTGCTAAGAAAGAAAGAAAGATGGGATATCAGATATGTGCATATTAATACCTCTGTGGATGGTGCAATCAATTTTGGCTATATTGGCTCCCTCGGCCTTCTGGGCAAGTTCCTCCCATGTGGGCACCAACCTCTTGCAGTGACCGCACCAAGGCGCATAGCTATTGTGAATATTGCAAACGTGTGTGCAGGGCAGTGGCGTAGTGGCGTAGTGTGTGTAGTGTGTGTGTAGTGTGTAGTGTGTGTAGTGTAGTGTAGTGTAGTGTAGTGTAGTGTAGGAAATGATGGTCACTGGGAGGTTCTCAACTAATACAGGCAGATATATTGGTTGACTCATATCTGTGGAGGGGAGGGGAGGGGATTACAATTTAACGAGCCAGTCACCGCTGGATGTTTGGCTGTCAAAGGTGTCTGCAGTGAGGATAACAGGCGCCTTGCCTGTGTTGGCTGCTGCTGCTGCTGCTGGTACTGCAGCTACTGCCGCCTCCGATTCCTTTGAACGTTTTAATTTTTTTAAAAAACAAAAGTGAGTTAAAAAGAGAGTTAAATCACTTATCTACACCGATAAATAGATTTTTTGTGTGTTTTGTTTTGTTTTGTTTGTTGGGGGGGGGAGGTTACGGCTTTGTTGGGCTGAGCGTCCTTCTTGTTTGCGGCGCTCTTCTCCACAAACTGAGTGAAGGACTCAATGGTTCTGGGACCGCTGTAAGCCGCGGACTCTCCATCGGTGAAACTGAACCCAGCCAACATTATTATTATTAATTGGGAAGAAAATTTTAATACATATTATAATTTTTTTTAGTTGCATGCAAAATTTAAATAGAGCAAAATTTTTCTTATTAAGGGAAAAAAAAAAGTGGAATCATGATCATGGATTGCGTACAGCTTAATGGTGGGGTATCTGCTCACGCTATGCTTTTGGCAAGCGGCTGGATATGTACATAACAGAATAGTTTGAGAAAAAGGGAATACGAGGAACAATCTAGATATGGTTGTTACCGCTGTTCACTGTGCAGTCGATCTTAGCAACAGAGAATCCCTTGGCACCCTCAGCTAATTTCTCCCTAACATAATAAAGAAATGATAATTAATATATGCATCAAACATGCATCAAACATGCATCAAACAAAAACAAAAACATGCAACAAAAACAAAAACATGCAACAAAAACAAAAACAAAAACAAAAACATGCATAAAAAACAAAAAAAAGTCAAGTTACCAGGTAGGAACCAAAGATTTGCAGTGTCCACACCATGGAGCATAGCTAGGTGGTAGATCGAGTGGGGAGGGGGAAAAAAAGATAAGCTCTTGGCTCTTTGAGAATTTTTTTTTAAAAAAAGAGGAAAACATATAAAGATAACAACATATGTATGTGTACATACAATTTGATAAGCCATTTGCCTTCCTTCGTCTTCTCTTCAAAGTCAGAGTCGGAGAGGACAACCACAGCAGAGTTAACATTTTCCTCAACCTTCTTAGGCTCCTCCTTCTGTAATATAGATAGAAACAACAACATTGTAAAATCTCAATTGCACATACATGCACCACCTGCTCACCGCTACAAAACTGCAATTTTGCCAAATCCTTGTTCTCTGCTCTCTCAAACTCTCTGCTACATGCATGCTGTGCCTACAATGGCCAACTAACCACTTTGGGTAGTTTAGAATTGGGGGGGGGGAGAGGGCAACCTGAACAGCTGCTGCTGCAGGACCAGAGCCGGGGAAGGAAGTAGAGGAGGCAGAGGTATAGCCCCCCTTGGCGAAGTTGGTAAACTCTTCCACAGTTCTGTGATTCCTGTAATCGTACACTGTTCCGTCTTTGATGCTGCTCCCCACAAATACAAATCACCAACATTAGCACAGGCAACCCACCAACTTGCTCTAAAACATTATTTCAACAACTGTGAGGGGCTGCATGCAGTTTAATAGTGGGATAACCCCTTATGGAGAAGCGCCTAACAAGGTCTCTTTCTACAGTTCCATCGACTTTGGCCACATTAATGTCAGAGCCTTTAACAGATGTTGCGAACTCTTCCCAAAGTGGCTCTGAATTGTTGTAGCATTTAGTAAATTCAGGTGCAGAATGGAAGGGGGGGTCAAAGGCAACAAATCACTCACCAAGCTTCTTGCAGTGTCCACACCATGGAGCAAAGCTGTGGGGCAATTAGTGGATGCAGAGAAGAAGATTATTAATAGAACATTTAAAGCAGCCAATGAAAGAGGAGTACAACAACGTACAAGTCGACCATCCAGGTTCCTGTGGCCACCCTCTCGTCGAAATCGGCAGTAGTAAGTACCACTACATCACTCGCCTGCTCCTGGGCTCTTGCGACGACAACAACAAGGGCAAGCAGCAACGCGCAAGCAAATGGAAAGATTTTCATCATCTTAAAGAGTGAAAGATCAGAATGTAGAGCGAGAGAGAGAGAGAGAAGGATAGAAACCACAGAGGGAGGGTGTGAGGTGGCGCTGCCCTGTTTGCTGTCACAAAGACCCTTATCCCCCCCCCCTCTCTACATGAAACGCCGACAGACCTCAGCCAACAGGCACAAGCCACGCCTCTTCTTTTTTTTTTTGTTATTATTTTTTTATTTTTTTTATTTACACTCATGAACATCAGATGTTGTAGTTTCAAAGTGTAGAGTTTTGTTGGATAAAGTGTTTGGAAGAAGAAGAAGAAGAAGAAGAAGAAGAAACAGAGGCAGGAAGAGATGGAATGAAGAGAGAGGAGGAAAGGTAAAAACAAGAGAGATGTTAAAGAAGGTTTGAAGGCACAGGCCAAACCTTTTGACTTGTTAACAAATTTGGGTCACACAAAAAAAGAAGAACAGCAAAGGTCAATTATTGACCACAACTTGTAAAAACATTGATAGCAGGAAAGAACCTGCTGGCCACAACTGCACACTATGGTCTCTCTGTGTTACCTTGAATAGAATCTGAACAGAACAAAACTTTCTTAAAGCCAAGTAATGTTTTAAACAAGAGACAAGGAGTTATAGCACTCACTACTTCAACAAGTCAGTAATCTTTGATGATGGTCAACATTTTACTAACCAGCTCCAAAGTTGCATAAACGTGAAGAAAGCTTAAATTGTGTTTTTTCCTCTCAATTTAATTTCAGCTTTTGTGCACAATTCCAGCAGCTTCTCCGTTTTTGTTATCCTTTTTTTGGTTTTAATTGAATTTTTTTTTAAGTTACAAAAAGATCAAAAAAAAAACAAATTTCTAAAATGGACAGTGAGGATTCCAACGATGCACCGTCGCCCCCTGCAGCTGCAAAAAACAAGAGAAAAAAATGGACCACACCACAAGTGAAAAAGGAGGCTGTCTCCAAAAGGGACGAAGAGCCAGAGGAGGAGGATGAGAATGAGGACAATGAGGACAATGCAAAGTCAGAGGACGAAGAGAAAGAAGCAGAATCAGGTGAGGCTGTGTTTGTCTGTTACAATTCACCCCCCCCCCAAGAAGAGCTCCCTGCTGGCAAGCTGTTCTGTTTTTGATGCCTTCAGAGAAATGTTAATTCTAATCTTTGGATCATTTGATTCAAGCAGAGGAGTCAGAAGGGGAGGGCGAAGAGGAAGAACCTGATGGAACGCCTATCAAGCGACGAAAGATTGATCTTGAAGCAGAGAAGGAAGCTGAGGAGGAAAGGAAAAAGCAAGAGACCACCCTTATGGTGCAGTATGTCTAACTGCCCTCCCTTCTTCTCTCTCTCTCTCTCTCTCTCTCTCTACCTTTCTTGTTGCATAACCACTCAGGTATTTCTTTGTACAATCTCTTGCAGAGAATTGATGAAGCAGTTCACTCCAGACCAGCAGAACCGATATGAAGTGTACAGACGGTCGGCATTTGGCAAGGCCACCATGAAAAAGGTCCGCTTACCACACACACTACACACACACACACACACACAGAGAGAGAGAGAGAGAGAGAGAGAGAGAG